>LBNU01024480.1:92656-110448 GCA_014162995.1 Artemisia annua | reverse complement strand
AATGTTAACAACATCAAGTTAGTTATTAGGGCTAGTTATCACCTAAAAGCTGATAATGCATCCCTTTAACTAAGCAACGTAAATGTGTCCCTCGGGTACATGACTATTGAGAGTGGATCAATTCAAAAGTGCCAACTCTTCCCGCTTATGCAAATTTCTGAAAATAATCATGAGCATATGTTGAGGGGGAGTATTTCATATAAAATCCAAAACCTCAAAGTGTTAACAAAAAGTTTTACACTCTTACACACTTTGAGAGATTTTCAATGATTTGGTTCAAAGGCATCAATGGGATAGTCATGGAGATACAAGGTGACTAAGGATAGGAAAACCTTCCTATGATCCGCCTAAACTGGAGGGATCTACCCAAGGACATCACCAATAGTTAGTAATTAGAAGTCCTTAGGTATGATATAACAAAAGGAGAAAAGAATGAAAGGAGAAAGAAGGGGTTGAAGAATTAAAAAGAAAATGAATGAGAAGGGTGAAAAGAAATAGTCCTCCATTTTATCAACCATAGGTCAGACACCGGGTTCAATTCATATGCTACTGGTCGTTGCTAAGGCGACACCGGTATTGAAGATAAAGACGTCATGGACCCAGTGACGCAATGCACCTAAACCTTCTTAGCCACTCAGGCATCTCTCAAAAGATGTTTGTTTCATTCTCACGGGGAACCAGTGCAATCTATCGATCGTCTATTAGAGATGGTTGATATTGAAACAGGAGGCCCTCTGCTCCATGCCTCTGCATAGGAAACCAAATGTGCACTTATCGAGTCTAGAGCCACGAGATATCATAAAAGATCTCTTAGGAACACATAATACTTCTACACTAAGTGTCTTGCATCAATGGACACTAAGTGTAAATTATCGAGTCCTTTGCAGATCTTAGCAATCTGCCTTGAACGTTTATGAGGGATTTACTAAGGTATTTCTCAAATTATTGAACGAAAATCCTGCCAGGGTCAACATCAAACAGCCCTGACAGCAGGTCACTTCGGTGATTCCTTGTGGATTACGCTTAGTGTGTTCGATGGTTTCAAACGGTCTACAGTCGTGGGGTGATCTCCAGCGACTCACCTAATCGTGGGTGTGCGTATGCATGTCTGTGTAAGCCCTCTAGGGGGTATCCGATTAGGAACGGCCTTGGTAAGGATTAGAAGGAGTCTTCACACTATGCTGTTGACGAATTCTAACTCCAAACCTGTAAGTACCGGATGTTTTATTGCTAACTGTTTCATTTCAGGTACAACAACCATCCTGAACATCGGCTTCCACATGCTCATACTTACATCTCAACAAAATGAAAGCTCTCATGAAAGATCGAAGCAACATGAATGTCAAAGATAGATTCCATGCCAAAAGAATCTACAAAGTGATAAAGACAAACGATCTTAAGCAACACACCATCTAAAGAAGGATTCTACGTCTACACAAAGAATCTTCACATATGAAAAGAGAGCTCCTCACTTATGAAAGTTTCAACCGACAAAGATGTATGAGCATGTCGGAATGATGCAGATCCACTGGAGTCAAAGAATGTGACGAATGGCAGATTACCACATCAGATTGATCACTATCTCATCAAGCAAAGATAAAGAACAAAGAACAATGAATCATTTCTACTAATCATTTTTGAAGACGTCAAAAGCTATGAATGCCACAACTAAAGTGCAAAGACAAAAGACGTCAAGCAACCTCAAATGACCGTGACTTACATCAATTCTTCAACAACCGATCCTTAGGGGGAGATTGTTAGAACCTAAGTTTATCTACATTTTATCAAGTCTCGGTTATTTCATCATTTGTAATAGGTTGCTAGAATATTTACTTAATCATGTAAACGTTTGAAGTCCATCATACGTCCAATGGGCTTTAAGCCCATACGTCTAAGAGAAAGGAAGGAGAAAGGGATGTTGCTCTAGCTCCTCTCCTATAAATAGGAACATCATGTAAACCTTTCTCTTGTTGGTTATTTCAATATCATAAGGAAACTCTTGCACTTTTATTCTTCATATTTGATCTAATCAACCAAACTCTATTTCTCATCTTATTTCTATCATTTCAATACTTGTGTTCACAGATTTGAGCTACCGTCGAAACTCAATTGCATCCCCGGTCTTTCATATGCGAAATTTGAAGAAGCGACTAGCCGATTAGGCAGTTGTTATTTCTCTTGGAGAAATTCTGATCTTATATCGATTAAACCTTGTCAACCTATTGGAATCTTGAATTTTAGAATTAGACGACTTTCATAAAGTCGCATCGCTATTGACAAAGCTCGTCGAAACTTGCTTAAAGATCCTAAACTCACGTAGGAGAAGTGAATATGAATCCTTGTGCGTATATACTCATTCTTACAAACCTTGATAGGTAACTTGGAATTAATCGTGAGGACACGATTCTTTTTAAGGAGGTGAGGCTGTGACAACCCGTAAATTTCCCTACAAGTTCTTTTTGGCGAAAAGATCGTTTATTTTGAGTTCGGATGATTTTTGGAGAAACTAGACGTATTTATATTCATTTTTATCAGAAATATTATTTTGAGTGCATTAGTGCTATCCCCGTATCATGAATCTTCCATTTACTCGTGTAAATGAGCCCCGAACCTCATTTCGTGAAAGATATAACAAATTACAATTATGGACCCTGCGTTTAAAATTCATCGCTGTCCCTAAACTATCCATTCTTTACATTTTGGTCCTTGTGAGTTATTAGGTCATCACATAAGGTGGTAGCACTACATAAGCCTCACCATATTCATTTCTAGGGTTTTGATAACCCACTTCCTTTTACCAGCCGACACCCATCCTTCTCCCTCATCTTTTCCAGCGACAAAAACCAGCCAAACTCCACTACCACCGCGAGTGGTATCTCACCTCCACCACCATCATACGCATCTTTTCACCCTCTTCCTTTTGATATAACGCACGCGCCGTGTACCCCGCGATAACATCTTCTTCATTCGAGTTCTCAGCCTCGAATCCACAACCCATCTTCACCCTCTTCGTGTTTTTGATTTATACGAAGATTTGGGGAGTTTTGACTCATGTTTGGTGATCTCTTGACCACGCTTCAGTGTCACCACCACAACATCACCATCACCCTTACAGCCGTCGCCACCAACCTCGGCCATCTCCTCCACTTACTGCTGACGCCATGAAGACAAGAAGACGAGGATTGGTTGTTAGATCGAGTTAGGGTTTCGTTGGTTCGTGTAGTTGCTGGGTGGTTCGAGTTGTATTCGAAGAAGACACCACCATCATTCCTTTTCTCCTCGTTCTAGTCGTCCGTGTAGCATGGTAAACCACGTCTCATCTTATTTATTTTGGGTTATCGATTTATTAATTTTTGTTATATGTTTTCGTGGATCTAAACTAGTAAAACAAGTCACTGAGTTTTGTGAATGATGAAAGGATTGAAAACTCGTTTTTGATATGTTTCGTGTGTGGTAAGAAAAGGATTAAAAGAGGTTTTGTTTGATTGTTTTGCTCACGGATCGGGTTAAACCTCTAGGCTGCATCGGTTTGTTGTTGTAATCGGTCACAGAAAACACCATGGAAGTGTTGAACCCTTCAAGGCATCGAGTTGCTTATTTATTTTTGAGTCACAGAATTGTTTTGGGTTGCTTATACATATTTTCTTTTAAGATTAGTGTGACGACTTATTACTTATTTGAAATCGAGTGGGTACAATTTGGATGCGTTTAGTTGTTTTCTTGGTTCGGTCAACAAGAAAAACCCCAAAGGGGTGCCGACTTTTGTGATGTATATTTGGATTGAGCTTGTGTGCGTCTTGGTCATAATCTAGAAAGAAAACACCCTTTTAGTGTTTATTTATTTCAGTTAACAACAATAATAACAGGGAGTATTATAGTTTGTATTTGTGCTTTAAAATTTTATGCAAGTAAAATTGGTTGTCCTGAATTTTAATTACAAGAGTCTGTCCATTTATTGTTTGGTTATGGGTCAATACCCAATAAGAATATATGTGGTGTCATAAATTATGGTTGTGTTAACATTTTTGATTATCGAATTATGAACTAATGTGGATGAATTAATTTAATTTTTGGTGACATTGGTACGTTTCGGACTATACTTGGGATTTTGACTTGGATATGGATAACATGAGTAGTTAACGGATTTGGTAATTGGGACTTTGATTCGGATTATTGGATAAATACTAGACTTGTATTGATTTGGACATTGGACGTTGGACGATATGGACTTATTGGACTTGAAACGAATACAATATATTAGACTCGTAACGAATTTAATATATTTGATTCGCAACGAATACACAATAAGTAAATAATGTCTAATAATCAACGAATACTTTTTTTAGTTTTCTATTAACTTGTCGGGAAACATTGTTTGAGAAAATTGATTTAACTAAGTCACATTGACTTGGAAAGGTTATATAAATGGAGGCGTCATGCCGAAATTTATAAACTTTTCTAAACTCACATTTTTATTTCTAAACCTTTTTAAAGATTATTTTTATAAAACCCGACAAAGAATTTAAAATGAATAGTTTTATTTAATCCTTAAAACCCTTTCATATTAGAATTATTAACCTATGATTTCCTTATAAAATCTATTGGACTATTTTAAACCATTTGGGATTATGAGGTGAATACCGAAACTAACCGATTGACCTATTTATTAAATAGCTAATTGTCGTCATTGTCTAGATTTTCTTTAATTAACTTGAGGTTGTTAATATTTCATGATCTTGTTGATGTCGTTTCCTCTTTGGCGTGAGTTGTATGTCGATATTTATTCCTCTTTGGCGTGAGTTGTATGTCGATATTTATTCCTCTTTGGCGTGAGTTGCATGTCGATGTCTTGTTCATTTGGCATGAGTTGCATCTTAAGTCTATGTCTTCTTACCGCACCACACGAAACATAAAACTTTCTTACGAAACATTGATACTTAACTTTTTATAAGTAATGGTTTGAGTAATCCACGAAAACTATGACACATCGTCTTTTATAGACTTTATTATCGTACGAGCTATATTTTGAGATAATCGTATGCGTATTAGGAAGTACCCTCGTGTTCGTACTACTTGGTGCCGTCGTGCCCATCTTTTGGATATCGTTGTGATTAGCTCTTGATGTCAAGTTGTGTCGGTCGTGATCTTTGCATTGCTGTGGCTAAGGTGAGTTCATAGCCCCCTTTCTTTTAAACAAGTTTTCATAACTATTTTTGGGGGAGAATACATGCTCTTTTAACTAAACTAAATGATTGCTATCTGATTACGTAAACGGTTTGATTAAGATTTGATTGATTGGTTGATTGATTGATTGATTGATTTACTGATATACTTTATTTGGATATTCGAATGCGTTATGTGTTTACCTGGTTTATATATGATAGCTTCCTAGCTCAAACCATTTTTCTTGGACCTGCTACTACTTGGTTTTGCTACATGTGTGGGCTAGATAAGGTTAGACGGAAGTAGAGTTGACCTAGAGCTAGGGCGCTTTGACCCTAGTTTGGAATAGACTCTGCTGCGGCCTAGATCCGGGGCAGTAACGGGTGGTTCCTTGCTGTGGCCTGGCTAGTGACCGCTGAGAGGCCTGCTCACTATGACCCTTCATCTTTATTAAGATGATAAATTATTGATTGAGATTGAGATTGAGATTGAGATTGAGATTAAGATGTCTATACCTGCCTCTAGTCACACATAGCACTTAAACTTTTTAGGTCCACAATTGCTTTTATAACTTAAACCTATGAAATCACCAGCGTAAGCTGACCTTTAGCGTGTATTCTCAGGTTTAAGGCGATAGCTCACTATTTGAAGGCGCTTTGCAAGGGGCATGGTCATAGGCGACTCTGATGAACATTTGAGACCGCTTTAATTATTTTATGGGCCTATTTCCGCACTATTTTATATGTTGTAAACTTTATGCTTTACATAACCGTTTTTATTCCAAATAAATGAAATAAAAACCATTATTTGTTCCTTGTGTTGTGATACCGATTTCGTAGCACCCCAATGCATGTATGCTTCCACTAGACCTGAATTTTGGGGGTGTTACAGATTGGTATCAGAGCCAGGTTATAGAGAATTGGGCATTTTAAAACCCAAACTATAACCACTTTTGTGAAAACTAAACCCTATGACCGCTACGTGCCTGCCTGCCAAGCCGATGCCTCGCATAAGATCTTCCTTGAGGATGTAGTTGATTAGATAACTGAGACTACATTGGATATGATATTGAATGATATGATTGATGATAAGTTGATGAGACATTTGATGATTCTTGTGATGAAATTATATGAGATAATTGATAAGTTGAGAATATAATCATTTTAGTGTGTGCCTTACTTTTGGATATTTCATATCCGCCTATTTTAGCTATTCACCATGAGCATTTCCATATGCTTATGCAAGCACTACATCTATCACTGAGTTACGCTATTTCTTTGCATAATCTCATTACTAATGTTGATTTTGCACACTAGTCGTAGTATTGGGAATGATTTTGGGATATAAAGGACATATTACTAGCGTAACTAGGCTAAGTGTTTCAAAATTCATTGAACCTCGGGTGAATGTAGCCTGATCACCTACATTCAACCAGGGACAGTTGGACATAGCCTGATCACCTATGTCTGGCTCAGAGGTGAATTTTGTGACACTGAGGGTAGTTACAACATCATTATGTTCGGGTTAGAGTTGCCTTTAAGTTTTACGTGCACACACAAGCATTGAACATAACACCTAAGCCTGCACTTGCACACGACTCATTGGCATCACAACACCTCATGCATCGTATTGCTTCTAACACCACTAAACGTCCTTGTTTATGTGGAATTCCTGTTTATCGCCATCGAGCGTAGTTCGCATTGGGTCGGGTTAGACCCGATTGACATCATTTGAATCTGAGCTGCTTATCGTAATAAGCCTCGTTGTTTTTATTGGAATTATCGGATTTGGTTTAGACTATCGTTTGGATTCGATTTTGGTTATGTTTGGATTTGATTTTGGTTACGTTTTGATATGATTTCTGGTTTCATTTTGATTTGATTTCCGGTTACGTCTTGAGTTGACTTTTGGCTATTTTGGATTTGGTTTTAACCATTTCAAATTTGACTTCGGCTACGTTTGAATTTAATTCTGACTTCGTTGGATTTGATTTTGGATACGTTTGGATTTAATTTTCGGTTTCGCTTTGATGTGATTTCCGACTATGTCTTGATTTGACTCTCGGATATTTATGGAATTGGTCTCGACTATTTTGGGATTGGATTTTGATTATTTCTTTACGATTTTGGACCTTGTTTCAAATTTAGATTTGGCATTTAGCCTCGTTTCATTTGGCGATCTAATCACAGCCGCCTCTACCTCTAGCCTTGTGCTCAATTGATGCGTTTTCTTAACCAATGATATTTATTTTCTTAATCGACGATGTTTATTTCCTCAATCGATGATATTCATTATTTTAATCGATGTTATTCATTTTCTTAATCGAGGATGTTCATTTTCTCAATCGATGCGATTCAATCAATATTGTTTTAGTGACGATGTTCAATCGAGGCTGTACTTTCCGCCTCCAACCTAAGTATCGTGCTGAGTCAACCGACTCCAACCGATTGCTAGTAGCAATCAACCTTCTCTTACAGAGTTGTACTCCGAACTTGTTAAATCTTATTCATCAGGATTTTGTGCTTAACAGAATTCTTAATATTATAAGAGATAACTTGAATCACGATCCTTGGGACAACCACCTATTCCTTCCCTCGTCTCTCGGAAATACCATTTATCTTTGCTCCTCTCTTATTGGATAGTGAAACTGCCTTGAAATTTATTTACAAAATGTTGCCATCTTACAAGATGTTTTACTGCTACTTCACAGAAATCAAAATTTTGATTCTAACACTACTTGATAAAGGAGAATTGTTTTCCCTGTTATCTCACAAACTACTTTACAAACTGTTTTCACAAAACGATTTTTTTTTAAATATTTTGGTTACCATGTTACAATAATATGGAACCAAATGCAACCTTACTACTATCCTGAATATCGAAATTCTGAGCTAACTACCATTTTATAAATGGTGAAATGCTTTCTTGATAGCCTGTAAGTTATTTTTACAAATGGCTTAATAAGACGATTTCATAAGACGTTTGCTACCTTGCTACAATATTATGAAATCAAACTGAAAATTGAGATTCTGATCTTCCTACAATTTTATAAACAATGGGTTGTTTTCCTATTATCCTATAAGCTTTTCACAAATCCTTTTTTCGATTGTTATTCTGCTGCTATATCATAAGCTAGACCTTGAGAGTAAATCTTGCACCTCTACCTGAATAATTATTATTGATGATCCTACTTAACCTGTTCATCTCCTGCTAGCCAGCGAAACGAAAAGTATGGACAACCTTACTCGTCTATACGTGAAGAAGATCGTTGTGCATCATATAGTGCTGATTCTATTCTTTCAGATCGAGACAATCGTCTCACACCCACATTATCAACCATTCTAACATTGGAGAACATATTTCGTATCTACTTAATCGAATTTGGCAATAGTTGGGATAGACACCTCCTGTTGGTCAATTTCTCTCTTACCTACTATTTCGGAATTTCAACGGCACTGCAAAAGACCCTCTATGGTCGCAAGTGCCGATCGCCGACTTGTTGGATAAAGATGGAGATACCCGACTTCCTGACCATGAGCCTGTTCACGAAACTACCAAGGAAATTGTTCGAAGTCGAAATGGAGAAGTAAGTTGCTCGTGAATTGGTAGAAACCCTCGTAATGTAAATCTCTTGAATCCTTGTTATGAGATTTGTCGAAATCCTGAATCCTTGTCGTAATTGATCCTTTTAGATTCTTGCTAGAGTCAGATTGGTAGTTCACAGATTTGAGCTACCGTCGAAACTCAATTGCATCCCCGGTCTTTCATATGCGAAATTCGAAGAAGCGACTAGCCGATTAGGCAGTTGTTATTTCTCTTGGAGAAATTCTGATCTTATATCGATTAAACCTTGTTGACCTATTGGAATATTGAATTTTGGAATTAGACGATTTTCATAAAGTCGCATCGCTATCGACAAAGCTCGTCGAAACTTGCTTAAAGATCCTAAACTCACGTAGGAGAAGTGAATATGAATCCTTGTGCGTATATACTCATTCTTACAAACCTTGATAGGTAAATTGGAATGAATCGTGAGGACACGATTCTTTTTAAGGAGGTGAGGCTGTGACAACCCGTAAATTTCCCTACAAGTTCTTTTTGGCGAAAAGATCGTTTATTTTGAGTTCGGATGATTTTTGGAGAAACTAGACGTATTTATATTCATTTTTATCAGAAATATTATTTTGAGCGCATTAGTGCTATCCCCGTATATGAATCTTCCGTTTACTCGTGTAAATGAGCCCCGAACCTCATTTCGTGAAAGATATAACAAATTACAATTACGGACCCTGCGTTTAAAATTCATCGCTGCCCCTAAACTATCCATTCTTTACATTTTGGTCCTTGTGAGTTATTAGGTCATCACATAAGGTGGTAGCACTATATAAGCCTCACCATATTCATTTCTAGGGTTTTGATAACCCACTTCCTTTTACCAGCCGACACCCATCCTTCTCCCTCATCTTTTCCAGCGACAAAAACCGGCCAAACTCCACTACCACCGCGAGTGGTATCTCACCTCCACCACCATCATACGCATCTTTTCACCCTCTTCCTTTTGATATAACGCACGCGCCGTGTACCCCGCGATAACATCTTCTTCATTCGAGTTCTCAGCCTCGAATCCACAACCCATCTTCACCCTCTTCGTGTTTTTGATTTATACGAAGATTTGGGGAGTTTTGACTCATGTTTGGTGATCTCCTGACCACGCTTCAGTCACGGTGTCACCACCACAACATCACCATCACCCTCACAGCCGTCGCCACCATCCTCGGCCATCTCCTCCACTTACTACCGACGCCATGAAGACAAGAAGACGAGGATTGGTTGTTAGATCGAGTTAGGGTTTCGTTGGTTCGTGTAGTTGCTGGGTGGTTCGAGTTGTACTCGAAGAAGACACCACCATCATTCCTTTTCTCCTCGTTCTAGTCGTCCGTGTGGCATGGTAAACCACGTCTCGTCTTATTTATTTTGGGTTATCGATTTATTAATTTTTGTTATATGTTTTCATGGATCTAAACTAGTAAAACAAGTCACTGAGTTTTGTGAATGATGAAAGGATTGAAAACACGTTTTTGATATGTTTCGTGTGTGGTAAGAAAAGGATTAAAAGAGGTTTTGTTTGATTGTTTTGCTCACGGATCGGGTTAACCCTCTAGGCTGCATCGGTTTGTTGTTGTAATCGGTCACAGAAAACACCATGGAGGTGTTGAACACTCCAAGGCATCGAGTTGCTTATTTATTTTTGAGTCACAGAATTATTTTGGGTTGCTTATACATATTTTCTTTTAAGATTAGTGTGACGACTTATTACTTATTTGAAATCGAGTGGGTATAATTTGGATGCGTTTAGTTGTTTTCTTGGTTTGGTCAACAAGAAAAACCCCAAAGGGGTGCCGACTTTTGTGATGTATCTTTGGATTGAGCTTGTGTGCGTCTTGGTCATAATCTAGAAAGAAAACACCCTTTTAGTGTTTATTTATTTCAGTTAACAACAACAATAACAGGGAGTATTATAGTTTGTATTTGTGCTTTAAAATTTTATGCAAGTAAAATTGGTTGTGTTGAATTTTAATTAAAAGAGTGTGTCCATTTATTGTTTGGTTATGGGTCAAAACCCAATAAGAATATATGTGGTGTCATAAATTATGGTTGTGTTAACATTTTTGATTATCGAATTATGAACTAATGTGGATGAATTAATTTAATTTTTGGTGACATTGGTACGTTTCGGACTATACTTGGGATTTTGACTTGGATATGGATAACATGAGTACTTAACGGATTTGGTAATTGGGACTTTGATTCGGATTATTGGATGAATACTAGACTTGTATTGATTTGGACATTGGACGTTGGACGATATGGACTTATTGGACTTGAAACGAATACAATATATTAGACTCGTAACGAATTTAATATATTTGATTCGCAATGAATACACAATAAGTATAATGTCTAATAATCAATGAATACTTTTTTTAGTTTTCTATTAACTTGTCGGGAAACATTGTTTGAGAAAATTGATTTAACTAAGTCACATTGACTTGGAAAGGTTATATAAATGGAGGCGTCACGCCGAAATTTATAAACTTTTCTAAACTTACATTTTTATTTCTAAACCTTTTTAAATATTATTTTTATAAAACTCGACAAAGAATTTAAAATGAATAGTTTTATTTAATCCTTAAAACCCTTTCATATTAGAATTATTAACCTGTGATTTCCTTATAAAATCTATTGGACTATTTTAAACCATTTGGGATTATGGGGTGAATACCGAAACTAACCGATTGACCTATTTTATATTAAATAGTTAATTGTCGTCATTGTCTAGATTTTCTTTAATTAACTTGAGGTTGTTAATATTTCATGATCTTGTTGATGTCGTTTCCTCTTTGACGTGAGTTGTATGTTGATATTTATTCCTCTTTGGCATGAGTTGTATGTCGATATTTATTCCTCTTTGGCGTGAGTTGTATGTCGATGTTTATTCCTCTTTGGCGTGAGTTGCATGTCGATGTCTTGTTCATTTGGCGTGAGTTGCATCTTAAGTCTATGTCTTCTTACCGCACCACACGAAACATAAAACTTTCTTACGAAACGTTGATACTTAACTTTTTATAAGTAATGGTTTGAGTAATCCACGAAAACTATGACACATCGTCTTTTATAGACTTTATTATCGTACGAGCTATATTTTGAGATAATCGTATGCGTATTAGGAAGTACCCTCGTGTTCGTACTACTTGGTGCCGTCGTGCCCATCTTTTGGATATCGTTGTGATTAGCTCTTGATGCCAAGTTGTGTCGGTCGTGATCTTTGCATTGCTGTGGCTAAGGTGAGTTCATAGCCCCCTTTCTTTTAAACAAGTTTTCATAACTATTTTTGGGGGAGAATACATGCTCTTTTAACTAAACTAAATGATTGCTATCTGATTACGTGAATGGTTTGATTAAGATTTGATTGATTGGTTGATTGATTGATTGATTGATTGATTTACTGATATACTTTATTTGGATATTCGAATGCGTTATGTGTTTACCTGGTTTATATATGAGAGCTTCCTAGCTCAAACCATTTTTCTTGGACCTGCTACTACTTGGTTTTGCTACATGTGTGGGCTAGATAAGGTTAGACGGAAGTAGAGTTGACCTAGAGCTAAGGCGCTTTGACCCTAGTTTGGAATAGACTCTGCTGCGGCCTAGATCCGGGGCAGTAACGGGTGGTTCCTTGCTGTGGCCTGGCTAGTGACCGTTGAGAGGCCTGCTTACTATGACCCTTCATCTTTATTAAGATGATAAATTATTGATTGAGATTGAGATTGAGATTGAGATTGAGATTGAGATTGAGATTGAGATTAAGATGTCTATGCCTGCCTCTAGTCACACATAGCACTTAAACTTTTCAGGTCCACAATTGCTTTTATAACTTAAACCTGTGAACTCACCAGCGTAAGCTGACCTTTAGCGTGTATTCTCAGTTTTAAGGCGATAGCTCACTATTTGAAGGCGCTTGGCAAGGGGCATGGTCATAGGCGACTCTGATGAACATTTGGGACCGCTTTAATTATTTTATGGGCCTATTTCCGCACTATTTTATATCATGTAAACTTTATGCTTTACATAACCGTTTTTATTCCAAATAAATGAAATAAAAACCATTCTTTGTTCCTTGTGTTGTGATACCGATTTCGTAGCACCCCAATGCATGTATGCTTCCGCTAGACCCGAATTTTGGAGGTGTTACATCCACTTACTTATGGATTGTCATCCATAAGCAAAATCTATGTCTAGAAATACATTAAGAGTGCCATACCAAGGAAAACACTGCACTTTTGGAGTATTTAGTGGTAAACTTCTAATAGTTTTCATGCATGTTTATCAGCAAATTGGACTCCTTTACCTTTTGAGTTTTTCCATACAGCTACATATTTTCACAAAGGTTAAAACAGGCTCTTAGATGCCTATAACTTGAGGATAGTTTGTATGACACTTTATCTCTGTATCCAACAAATTCTTTCATCCCCAACTGTCTGAATTCTCATGTTTAACTTCATTGTGTGACTCCTTTATATTCCATAAATGGGTCAAAAGAGGTAATCCTTAAGAAAGACACTTTATTACACTACAATAGTTCTATAAATGCTTGATGTATTCCATATATCCAAATATTTAAACCCATGACCTCCTTGATTCTCGGGTATAAAAATATATTTCCATGCCACATTAACTCTGCCTTTACTGATTCGTTGACACCATAGGAAAACTTTCAACATTCTGTTGATTTCTTTATAGCTGTTTTAGAAAGCTTGAATATTGAAACCCAATAAACACAAATAGGCTCTAGAACATAGGCCAGCAATTCTGAAAAGCTTAAAAATAGATCTTTAAACATTGAGTTGACCTGCTACCTGTCGGTTTTATTTTGAATTTCATAAAATACACATATTAAATGAAACTTCAACTATGGCTATATGATGAAGTTAATGGAAAGTATTAAACTAATCATAGCCAATGTTGTTTTTGCTATATATTTCAATTATCTACAGTATCTTTATCCTAATTTTAAAAGGACTCGATATCAATCATGATCCAAAATGTTGGTTATTAAATAATAATCTGATGAACTACTACTAAGAATTTTTAGTTAAAACAAACATAGTGAACTACCAAAAGATTTGATTTAATATATGACTGCCACATGGGAAGCGTGTAAGATGTGCGTTCTACTTAATGGGTTTCCCACAGCTTTTACTTCATCGCCTGTTGATGAGTTTCCCATAGCTTTCACTTCATCGCTTTTTGAAATGGAGGTTGGGGCAAGAATGGCCAATTAGTGTTTGATATATGTTTCTATTTGATAGGAGGAAGATTCAATGTTTGATGATGACAAGGTAGAGGATACACAAACCATTTCAGATTCAGGGATACTGAAATTGTCGAGCGATACTAAAAAGTGGAAAATGAAGAAGAATCTCTGCTCATGTCTTGGAAAATGGTTCCAATTCAATAAAGGCACTCCTCAAGAGGTATTTTATGTAGCAATTATGCAGCCTACGAACACAGTTTCACCTGTTTATAGGAAATTATTTTAGAGTTTCTAAACAATTACTTACATATACAAGGTGGAGAACAATCAAACCGTATCATATTCAGAATCAGACACTTATTGGGAACAAAAATTGCCGAATGATTATGAAGAAAAGAAATACTCAATTTGTCAAAAGATAGCCTGCAGTGGACAACGAAGAAGGAACTCTATTCAATTCTCAGAAGCGTGTTCTTGATCGACAATGGTCATCAGGTATACTTTATAGGAACTCTATTCAATTCTCAGAAGCCTATTTAAAACGTAATATTCCTACACTTACATGATTGACAGTGGTTCACTGTTGATAAACATGGGAAAAAATGCCTAATACTATCTGTTAAATTATAGTTAAATATTTAACGTGTGAATGTCTAGAATCGAACACGAGACCTCGGGATTGCACACATTACAAACGAGAATAAAAGTATAAATAATAAATAATAAATGTTATGTTTATTTATTATTTTGAACACTTAACGGACTAAACGGTCGTTAGTTATTAAATGTAAGAACTAAACGTCGTTAGGAAGAAAAGACTAGAGAATAATTTGGAACACAAGGAAAGTTCTAGAACCACCCTTGGGGCTTAGAACCGGCCGACCCACCTCCTAAGGAGGTTAGGGTTGTTGCTTGGTGACCAAGTTACTCATCCCTATATAAACAAAGGGTCCTAAGGAGGTTTACACACATTCTCTTGTACACACAAGATCCCTAAAATCTCTTCTTCTCTTCCTTGGTGTTTTGGCCGATCGTCCCTAAGCCTCCAAAGGGTTTTGGGTCGAAAATTTTGTAATCAAAATTTTAGTGTTCTTGTTTCTTGCAAAACCGTTTATTCGTGATTAGTTTGTGTGTACAAGAACGAGGTAATAACTAACTTTAGTTATTATCAAGAGATCAAATCACAAAACGGTAAGGGGTGATTCTTAAGATCTAATTTAAACTCTAATTAGGGTTCTTCATTCTCCTTGAATCAAGTATTGCATAAGGTACGTTCTTATTTATGTTTTAGTTAACTTTTATATGTTATAGTAGATCCTAGCTTCCGCAATATGTTTATGTGATATTATATGAATAATATGCTTGTCATGATTATCAAATTCTAACACTATCAGCAAGAGCGACTCGGGTAATAGATGATTAGAACTCAGCTTGCGAGTCTTCCGAATCAAGTTTCTTTATTTTTTTCAAGCCAGTTTTCTTGTAATAGTTTATATGTTATGAATATGTGTCCACCACTTTTCAACTCCCTACGAATATAAATACTTCTATGAATCTTTCTTTTGCACTCTACCGACATTTTATTTGGGCAGAAATATTTAAATTTTAGTTTGGTAGTGCTTATTTACCTTAAGTGAGTGACAAGGATAACTCCCATGGTAATCCATATATTAAAAGACTGATAACGAAATCTGTAAAAATTAGAAAATCCATTCTACACAACTATCTTCACAATTGAAACCATCACCACAATATAATAATAACAAATCTCCTTGGCTTCAAAGAACACAGCTCTATTGATCTTTGTTCCTCTATAAGACTTCTGAATATTCCCCAACTTTGCTACATGGAGGGCTGCCTCAATTGGCTTCACTTTAAAAATCGTTAGTCTAAGCTTTAAAACTCATGCATCACCTCCCAAATCATTCTTTCATCTCTTTGATATACTATAATCTCTTTCCTGGCATAAAAAGTTGACAGCAGCCGTAAGTGTGAGTCTTCTAAGGATATAATGGGCATACCATAACTGCACTTATCCCCATCTAGTATTCTAGTAACCTATTCTGTTTTTGTAACTTTTCTCGAATTGCCATCGATAGGGCACAGGAGATTTGCACGTCTAGGATTACACTGAGAGTACCATACCAACTGAGAGTACCATACCAAGCACTGCACTTATGGAGTTTGACTTCTAATAGCTTCCCATACATGCTTATCAACCAAATGGACTTCTTTGCCTTTTGAGTTTTTCTTCACCGCTACAGCTTTTCATAAAGGATTAGTACAGGCTCTGAGATGCTTGTACCCGGAGGATATATTGTAGGCACTTTCATCTTCCATCTTTGAATATAGCTGCATACAAGCCACATTCAATTGAATTCCCCATTTCTAATTTATGGACAATATGAGACTCTACTTTATCCCAAACAAGTTCTTTTATTCCCAACTGTCTAAATACTCGTTTTTAACTTCTCAAACACTTCTTCCTTTTAACTTCATTGTGTACAACAGCGACATACTCAATCCCGCCAGAGGGGGGGTATGGGTTTAACTTCATTGTGCAAATCTCATAAATAGGTATTAGTTAAGAATGACACTTTATTGCACTGCAATAATCCACAAATGCTTGATGATTTGAGCATCATTCTATTCATCCAAATCTTTCAACCCGAAACCTCCTTGATCCTTTGGTCTATAGATATTTTTCCATGCCACGTTAGCTCTGACTTTAGTAGTTGTTGACACCATACGAAACCTTTCAAATATTTTGTAACAATTTTTAGGAAGCATGATTACTCAAGCCCGGTAACTCTAAATAGACACAAGAACATAAGCAACCAGTTATGAAAAGCTTTAAAAGAGAGGCCTAAACGTTGGATTTTATACCCAACGATATGCCAAAGCATCGTAGGAGTTTGCTTTGGTGTGTGATGGCATTTTAATTTTCCATTGACCAATTCCATTCAGTTTAAATGTTATCATCGATTGAATCTTCCATGTGTTATGACCACCGGTTAAACAATAAAATAAACAACTTAATATATTAGTAGGCTTCTACTACATGGAAACCTTTAACACTTTCCAAATCTAGTACATAAATAATGAGTTCTTTTTGTTTCTGCAGATTTGGAGAAGTGCTTGTACTAACTTCCGGTTACAATTTTGAAATTAAAGGAGAAAGCAAATCAGATGTAGTATCACCTGAAACAAACTATGCAAGTTACCTTGTCTACAAATTACCACAAGACCAATCAACATTTGAGGCTCCTTTGAAAGTATTAACGAATATTATTTCTATGATGATCGTTGGTTTATCTATTTAGTAAGCCCACCACACACCCCAGTTATCGGACCAAAGCTTGATGAAAGTACCTACAACCCACTGAATAGATACAAAGGGAATGCCATTCCGCAACAGAGGACCGATGGTTGGATGGAAGTCAAAGTATGTGAGTTTCAAACTACCACGTATATATTTAAGGGGCTCAGGGTAAAAGGAATCGAGTGAGACCATATATGATGATTTTTTGATATGATTTTCTAGTGGGTAATTTAATGATAATGCTGTTTGCAACTTGCATTTATTTTCAGTAACTTGATTTGGTGGGAGAATAATTGTGAAAATTGGCTCCAATTTCTGTAAAATGGTTAACGGGTCTAGGGTGAAGAAGATACAGGCTTTTGTACGTTTTTTAATGAATGTGTTATCATAATGAAGAAATATCCCAAAGCCCAAAACACATTTTTCATTATTTTTCTTAGTTTTATTATAACTAGTTCATAATGCCCCGCACAGGCGGGTTTATTTTTTAAT
>LBNU01024480.1:50950-88743 GCA_014162995.1 Artemisia annua | reverse complement strand
TTTTTTTTTTTTTTTTTTTTTTTTTTTTTTTTTTTTTTTTTTTTTTTTTTTAATTTTTTAATTGGGTTTTATTGTCTTATAATTACCGAGTTTGATGCTCTATTTTCTTTATTCGAACAAACCAATTACGGGTTCTTGTTTCATTATTCTTGTCCTTGCACTTAAAAAGAGTCTTGAATTAAAAAGAAACTGCACTATATATATGGGTCTAAAAGCGCAATATGATACTCCCACTTGTATGCTCACTTTAAAGTACCAACACAAAATACTTTCTTGTACGTACAACAAACCAATCAGATCCGTGACAAGATGCAAAAAAAAGTTACCATGCTGTTTACAGCATATACGATTCATTAATCATACCACCTGAACAAGAGGATGAATCAGGGTTTTTTTTTATATAAATTCCAGAATGTCCATCACGAGCAGGAAACATTGTGGAAGCCATCGAACTGCTGCTGTTGTTTGCAACAAAAAGAAAGGATTTAAACAGCTAACCCATGAATAACCTACAATTACGTCAAACATATCATAACATAAGCTCAAAGAAGCTGATACACTGTAAAAATCTGTTTAGAGTGTAATCCAAGTGTTTGTTGAAATGTCAGACTCAAGTGTTCGTTCAAATGTCTGACAGAGTTGTTTGTAGACCTTAGGCACGAGTAAATGTAGTTTTGGCAATAAACTGGTTTTATTGATAAATGTGTGTGTGATATTGAAGTTGTAAGGTTTTATAAGATAAGTTGCTGCAGCAGAACTAATATTTCAGGGTAGATATAGATAAGTCTAACTATGCCTAAATCACTTATTTGCTGCGTTTGGCAATCTGATTCTTGTTATATAGAACTATGCGCTGAATAATATTGTTTACACTTTGCATTAATTTTCATAAGTTGATTTGTGAAAAATTGAGCCCCAATTTCTATAACATGTTAACCGGGTCAAAACCCGGGTCTAGGATGAAGCAGATAAAACTTTGCATTAATTTTTTTAAGGATAATTCCATATTTACCCAATCTAAACATGAAAATATCATATATACCCAAAATACAAGTTTTGAATGCATGATGTGCAATGCATTTAAAGCATGTTTTGGGTAAATATGACATTATCATGTTTAAGTTGGGTAAATATGGAATTGCCCCAATTTTTTTTTTTAAGCAACTCAAGTGTTACAAATAAGTACAAAATATATCTTTGGGTTTTTTAATTTTCACATTAAATATTAATAAAAAACATTGGACAATCAACATTATTCTTCTATTAGGGGGTGCTTGATAGGAGGTATTATAGGGTGAGAAATAACAATGATAATGAATAAGCATTGTTGGTTAAGTTTAATGCAATGCGTCATTATTCACTATCAAGTATTGTAGCAAACTCGAATTCTAAGTATGTAGTTTTGATTATGTGTTTTGGGGAGAACAAAGTGTTAAAATGCAATAATGTAGTTTTGAACGTTAAGCTGTTGTAAATAGTAAATTATATAAGACTACTATAATTAGGAAACTATATCAAAATATTGAACGACGATTTTGTTTTGCATTTCAATAATAATTGAGGGTATTATAATAACTCTAATGTGCTAAAAATTTCAACAATAACATTTTAATAATATGTTTCGTGCTTTATACGTAGTATAGATAGATATCTGCTTGCTTCCATACTGTCATAGTTTCCAAGTTTTAGATGAATTACGATTTTTTTTTCTTTTTTTTTTTATTATTATTTTTTAATACTGGGTTTTATCGTCTTTTAATTACCAAGTTTGATGCCTTTTTTTTTTTTTTTTTTTTTTTTTTTTTTTTTTCTCTTTTATAACCATGGCTTCCGACTTTTTTTGGCCGACTATTCTATGGGGTTTGAACCCACCGCCACACAGACTCAAACCAGGTGAATCCCTCCCTTTTCATGAGGTTGGTGTGGCCACTTAAGGTTATTTGCACCTAGCATGAATTGAACTTGAGACCTCACACATTTTAGAGTGATAGTTATAAGCCCTTTTACCACTAGGTCACCCTTAAGTGGTTAAGTTTGATGCTCTATTTTCCTTATTCGAACAGNAACCATGGCTTCCGACTTTTTTTGGCCGACTAATCTATGGGGTTTGAACCCACCGCCACACAGACTCAAACCAGGTGAAGCCCTCCCTTTTCATGAGGTTGGTGTGGCCACTTAAGGTTATTTGCACCTAGCATGAATTGAACTTGAGACCTCACACATTTTAGAGTGATAGTTATAAGCCCTTTTACCACTAGGCCACCCTTAAGTGGTTAAGTTTGATGCTCTATTTTCCTTATTCGAACAGGGAAGGGATCTAGTAAGAAGAAAAATTAAAATGAGAAGAGTAAGAAGAGTTTCTAGCCACACAATTCAAATAAGGGGGAGAAATTTAAGGGGAGATGCATCTATTTTTGTAGGTGCATCTCAAATTTGTGGTTGTGGTTTCTTCTTATCCTTTCGAACAAACCAATTACTGGTTTCTGTTTCGTTATTTTTCTTTGCTGTAAGGTTCTTGTTTCATTATTCTTGTCCTTGCACTTAAAAGGGTCTTGAGTTAAAAAGAGACTGCACTATATATACGGGTCTAAAAGTGCAATATGATACTCCCACTTGTATGCTCACTTTAAAGTTGAAAGCACCAACACAAAATACTTTCTTGTACGTACAACAAACCAATCAGATCCGTGACAAGATGCAAAAAAAAGTTACCATGCTGTTTACAGCATATACGATTCATTAATCATACCACCTGAACAAGAGGATGAATCAGGGTTTTTTTTTATATAAATTCCAGAATGTCCATCACGAGCAGGAAACATTGTGGGAGCTATCATCATCATTATCCACATGTTGCTACTGCTGCTGTTGTTTGCAACAAAAAGAAAGGATTTGAACAGCTAACCCATGAATAACCTGCAATTATGTCAAACATAACATAACATAACATAAGCTCAAAGAAGCTGATACACTGTAAAAATCTGTTTAGAGTGTAATCCAAGTGTTTGTTGAAATGTACGACTGAGTTTTGTGTATTTTTTTTGGTAAAAAAGCTGTGGATTATATGTGTAATATAAGTGTTCGATCAAATGTCTGACAGAGTTGTTTGTAGACCTTAGGCATGAGTAAATGTAGTTTTGGCAATAAACTGGTTTTATTGATAAATGTGTGTGTGATATTGAAGTTGTAAGGTTTTATAAGATAAGTTCCTGCAGCAGAACTAATATTTCAGGGTAGATATAGATAAGTCTAACTATGCCTAAATCACTTATTTGCTGCGTTTGGCAATCTGATTCTTGTTATATAGAACTATGCGCTAGTCACTATAAAAATGTGTATCCAAACACCCCCTTAGTTACAGGCTACGAATTATGTGAAGAAAATCATCATTAGTCTTAAGTGATAATAGTACCCCACAAAAGTTAGTTTTATAAGGCACTTTTTTTGTTGCAAGATGTGGGGTAAGAGAGTTTGAACTATAGCTTCGTATGTTTCTTGTTCATTATGAAAATCTTGAAATGATATTACCCGATAATGAATTATTGTGTTACCATCAGGTCTTTGTTGATAACGAACCAAAAGTTGAAGTAAAGGATGACCTTTCTACTTAAGAAGTCCCAAGTCATTAACAGAAAGTGGAGGAAAATCCCATGCCCTCACCAGCCCAAGAGGTACACTTTCTTCATTCCATTCCATGAGCAATTTTGTTCTTTTGATTAACTTTCCTATGATATAATTATGCATTCTGACTTTCGCATTATGACTTCCCAGGAAGGAGATCATGGGCTAACAAAGGTAATAGAACACAACATGGTGTCTAGTGATGTTCGTGGAACCTTACAAAGGATGGCACCCGGGCTTTTAAGAGAAAAAGGTCAATAACAAATAAGGTATATCATAGTATAAATACCAAACTGTACTTGTTCCATCAAATGGTTGACATAACTTCGGTTATATTTGCGTGCCCATATATTGCAACCGGTTTCACTTAATGCATACAATGCTGAATTCGTGTTTTTCTGCTTGTTGTGCCCTACGTCAAAATGTCATGATAGGTTAAGCTGTTAAATGCAGGAGTACATTAGAAAACCCTTTTATCAAGTGTCTGGCTATTGTCTCCGTTTCTAATGGGACAATGGAATACATGTTTGACTTTTGAAGTCATAGTATAAAGTTACCGACTCAAAGCAACCCCAATCTTACTCTTTCTGCAACCGTTTTCTTTGCTATTATGAAACATATGAACACTGAATAGTATATTGTGGTTGTCAATTCATTGTAAAAATAGTCCGATTGTCAAAATAGTCTGTGATGTTTGTAGGGTGTGTTTGACTAATAGTAAGTTTCGAACCTTATCTTAAGGTCACAGAGTATCTGTAGTTGGGCAAAACACTAGTACTAGGTAATCAGCCTAATTAATTATTACTATAATTAAGATTAAGATTGATCAAGTTCATAGGACTATGGTCTTTATGTCAAAAGAAGCCTCATTGAAAGTCTTCACATACGTATACCAGTGGTACTGCAATAGATTTAGTTTGTAACTTACTGGTTCTTGCGTATCTACCATTAAGGGAGTATTTACAGGTAGATTAGTATGCATTGCTAATTAAAGTATACAAAAGAAAGTCCAAATGACTAACGTCTGATATACTTAATTCCCAGTGAGACCTAACAATGTTTTATGTATACTTGGTCTCATATCATTGTTATGATTAGTGAAACTTTGAGACTAATAACTAAAAATCCAAAAATAAACCATTTTTAAAGCGGAATTGACTCGAGCTCGTTAATGTTCTATTTCGAGTCGAGCTAAAACAAGCTTTGTTTAACGCAATCCCAAACACGTCTAATAGCCCATAACTACTTCTAGAAAACATGCCTTCACATTATTTATAGAACTTTCATTTAATTTCAAGGACCAAGTTAGACTCATTAGCCAAGTCAACTCACCATTAAGAAGATGGATTTGAAGGGTATCAACAACATAATAATCATCAGCCATATATATGACCAGGTGGATTTATCAATATGTGTTCCAGTACTATATATGTGTCACCATTAAATTTTATCTCAAAAACATGCTAGTATATATTAAAATGAATAATCTAAATAAGTTTTCAGAGTATGAAAACATATGTTTTACTTTTTGGGAACCAGACAATTCCGTTTTGATTGGCTCTTTAAAAATATATTAGGAGAACAATAAGTCTTTCTATATTTGTCTTTCACAATAAATCCAAGAAAAGCCTAGTCAAGTAAAATGACATTACAACCACTACACAAGTAATTTGGCAATTACAGCAAAAATAAACTTTTTATAAATGCAATTATGTGATGAACGAATCTCAACTAACACAAGAATAAAAGTCTAACTTTTGGCATTGTTATCTAATTTAATCTACCAATTATAATGACGTCTTTCATGAAAGAGTGTGAACATCTTGAAATTAAACGGGAAGATATTAAATTAGCCACCAACAAATTTGATGAAAAAAATGTTATCGGAAATGGTGGTTTTGACCCGTTGCCCGACCCACACACATTTTACCAATTTCAAATCCTTGAATTATAGCACATATTACCTTATTGAATTCATTTTGATAAACAACATTATTTCACTTTCTTCCGTAACCTCTCTGTTTTCTTGCTGCTCCTTTTTGATATGTATCTTTGACATGTTCAAAACTGTAATTTGATTCATTTCAATGTTGTTCTATTAGTAATACTTAACATGATGTTGTATTTAAACCACGGTATAGTGTTTGTAAAAGATTACCAATAAGTGAATGCTCATGTACATGTGTTAATTACCACCCCGTGCCAACATTTAATATGAAAGCTTCAATCTGAATATTTATTCTATGATTATCAAAAAGTATTTTATCACGTAACATGCACGTAGAGAGCGGACTAGGCCATTACAACGTATTATATATTTCTAATGAACTAAAGAGACATGATACGTTCTAAATTCATTTCAGATGCGAGTAGTGATTATGGAGTCTGGTTTAAGAGGGTTAAATAAATTAAAACTTCATATACTCTGATTAGTACATTGATTATTCTCAACATTGTTTGAGCAGTGAATCACTATTTTACATTCTCCCGTGAAGAACTGTATGTTTACTATCTTCAGTGTATAGTGACAATTGTAATTTTACGTTAGGAAGTGAACCGTTTTGTGAGCTTTATCGTTCAACAAAATACTTCAAGTATAACATGACTCTGTCTCTCTGTATACTTGCATATACGAATTTTTGTTGGGATTCTAGATGCCCAAATGCTTTATAGGTTAGGTGATGACATGCATGTCGTTCTTCCAACCATAACGTTTACCTATTCAACGCGTTACTATAAGTCTATAACATATACTGTACTATTTAATGTCAAGCAAAAGTACATCCTAACCACCCCACAGTTTGTTAATGTGGTGTATCATTCAAGTTGGCATTAGAAAATTTATTTTGGCTAAATTATCACCCATAAACACTTTCAAAAAGTTACATTGCACAAAAAATCAATGTCAATATCTTCAACTGATTTTGTCATGATTTTACCCTTTAGTTTATGATTATATAATTTGATTTTACCCTTTAGTTTATGATTAGTACTTTTTGAAGATTATAAATCCACGAGGCTGTTTGTAGATTTAAGAAAGTTTTTCACATGTATCCAAATCACGTGGCCGTGTCTACTGGATGGATTTTTGATTGGTTCCTAAAAGAGTGTTTGTTATTTAGGAAAACTGGTAAACAGTTAATTAATATAGTAAAATGCCTGCTCACTATATTAATATAGTAAAATAACATGCTAACCACTGCAACCCCACTATTAATTTGGCTATGTTACTGACAAAAATACACTACTTTTAATGCAAAATCATGTGATGAAGTGAATCTCACCTAACCCAATACACAAGAATTAAAGTCTGAGTTTTGGCATCAAGTTCTGCACTTGCAATTGCTTGAAACACAATATCATATACTCTTCTTCATTATTATTAGATCAACTAACAATGGCATCCTTTGTGACTGAGTTCAAACATCTTGAAATCCAACTGGAAGAGATCATATCAGCCACCAACAACTTTGATGAAAGCAAGGTTATCGGAAGAGGTGGCTTCGGAAAAGTGTATGCAGGAGAATTGTCTCTCTCCCAATCAGGAGAGAAAAGCCTGGTTGCTATTAAGCGCCTTGATCGTAAGTACGGACAAGGCGACCCTGAGTTTTTCAAAGAAATCAGAATGCTGACATGTTACAGGCATGAAAACCTGATATCTCTCCTGGGATTTTGCTGCCAAGGGGATGAGATGATCCTCATTTATGAGCATGCATCCCGTGGAAGTCTCGATCGCTATCTAAGTTCCGCCGATCTCACTTGGACGCAGCGCCTCAGGATATGCATTGACGCTGCAAAGGGACTAAGCTTCCTGCATGATCCAAACGGGACACAGCAAAGAGTATTGCACTGTGACATTAAAAGTGCAAACATCCTACTTGATAATAATATGACAGCAAAGGTTTCTGACTTTGGGCTTTCAAAGATGGGTCCTGCTAATCAACAGTACTCGCTTCTTATCACGGGTGCCGTAGGTACCCCTGGGTATTGTGATCCATTATATATTGAGACGTACTCCCTAACGAAAGAGTCGGATGTGTACTCTTTTGGGGTAGTCTTGCTTGAAGTCTTGTCCGGGAGACTATGTTTTGAATATGTCAAGGGTCAGTTAAAGGTTTATGTGCCTTTGTGGAAAAAAAGCTACGAAGATAATAAGTTAAATGAGATTATTATGCAAGATCTCATACAACAAATGGATCCGAGTTCATTGAAAACATTCTCAGACATTGCATTTCAATGTCTACGGAAAGCTCGTGAAGAACGGCCAGCAATGTCTCGTGTTGTGGAAGAACTGGAGATTGCACTTGACTCACAGGAATTTCCTGATCTCAGACTGGAACTGGTAACTAGGCATGAAGCGATACTTAAGGCTGTGGATCCTCTTCTAATATACAAAACTGGAAAACAACTCAAAGAGCTTCTAACCAAAGGCTTAACCATTAATGAGGGCAAAACGGTAATTAGCTACATTGCTTTGAGTTATTTATTTGTAGATTTATATATTGGTAAATTATGTTTAAAAAATGTTAGCCTTTTTGTTGAAATTGACTACATTGATTCCAAATACAATGTATTTTTACTTATAAAACGGATATGAATCAGTTTGTTAATAATGACATCACAAATGTGTGAAATATGAGTCATCAAATTTAATCCAATTTAGTGTATTTGTCTTAAAATGACATCTCAAGTGTGTTCATCTTTGGAGGAAAAAATAATAAATGATTTAGTTTACTCAAAATCTTTTATAAGAAACTTAACACAAAACAAAAAAATGAAACATTGTCATCAACGAACGGCAAAGACTCACCCACGAGACTTGGGCCCAATTTCATCAACCAATAATAACTAATTCGTAACTTTATTTTTAATGGGCGTGTAGTGGGTGTCTATAAATGAGAAGGGGGAACACATTGAAAGGATTTACATTCAAGCCTGTCTCAATCCCACTAATGATGATGATGATGATGATGATGATGATGATGATGACAATGATGATGATGATGATGACGACATTGTTAATTCAAGGTGACTTATCCTATTCCTATCCCTTCTGTTTGGAACAGGGACTGAGTTATATATGCGTATACTGAAACTTCAATAAGTTATTTAGTTTCTCATTCTTTAATTCGTCTACTTTATGCAGATTTCCAGGGCGGCGATGTTTTTATTATGATGATAAATTCAAAGCACGTGTGAGAGGTGAATACCTGACACCTCAAATCTCATACACCCTCAACCTTGTCTTCCGATATGAAGACCAATCAGATGTCAATTCATATAACCTCTTGAGATACAAAATAGATGGAGAGGCAAAACTTTTCATAATTTACCCTTCTCTACATGAGAGAGAAGATGGATGGTTCATTGTTCCATTCTATCAGTTCACAAGCCAACACACAACTGCAGACCTTCAATTTGACTTTGAATTCCATACTACTTGTCTACTAGTCGCTGGATTCGAGTTCCAACCATCTGAAGAAAAAGTAAGCAGTTTATAAAAGATGTAAAGTAAAAAATGACACTTAACCTAGTATGTGTGGCTCACTTGCTTGGATATGTCATTATATAGGTGGAACTTCCGGTGTTTGAAGAGTATCAATACATAGTCGAGGCTGCCTCACAATCTCTCTTCTACACATCCCTTCAGGAACTAAAACAGATTCTCTCGAGAGGAATCTACCTGAAAGATTACAAAACGGTAATTAATTGGCTATGTCAATTTATATAGATAATCTGAGTAGAACTAATTCCCAACTTACTAATTATGCAGTGGTTCTCACTTAATGAGAAAGGACAACACTGTCACATGATATCCATGAAAGACTGTTTGATTCCAGATGAATATTCCACTCCTCAATATGAGTCTCATTATAAGTCAAGGTAACTTGTCATACTCAGACTTATCCCTATTGTTTCTTAAGTATACATAAATTGATGCATCATTCTTTGCTTTTTCTTCTTCATGCAGATTCCCAGCAGGCCTTTATCAAACAAACAAAAACGGATTCAAAACACATGTCAAGACTCAGTTTTTGTCCCCGTCAATTACATACACCGTGAACCTTGTCTTTTGCACTTTCTTAGTATTTAGAAAGCTCAAATACAGATTAAGAGGGGAGAAAACAACTTCTGCTGTGAAGCTTGCAAACAACAGAGAAGTTGATCATTGGCTTTCAATTGTTGAATTGTTTCAATTCACTAGTGATGGGAGTATTGTTGAACTTGAAATTACTTTTGATAATCATAGAGCCAATCTAGAATTAGAAGGCATCTTGTTTCAGCCCCTGGAAAAAGTAAGCTGACAAATACCAGTTATCAAGATATGGTTGGGTCGGGAACATGTAAAAATTTGTTTGGGTCAGAACAGGTCATTTTGAAGAAAAAAGAAATATTTCGGGTCAAAATGGGTCTGGCGGGCCTGTTGGTTTTAATTTGAATTTCATAAAATAGACAAATTACACGAACGTTAACGATTGCTAAAAGATAAATTTCAATAGAAAGTATTAAACTAATTATAGCCAATGTTGTTTTTGCTTTAATTTAGTTACTGTATTTACATTATCTTCATTCCAAATTTAAGAAGACGCATTATCATCAATCATGATCCAAAATGTTGGTTATTATCTAATAATCTGATGAACTGCATTAAGAATTTGAATTACCAAAAGAATTGATTTAATATGTAGCTGCCACATGGGAAGCGTGTAAGATGTGCGTTCTACTTAATGGGTTTCCCACAACTTTCACTTCATCTCCTTTTGATATGTGTTTAAATTTGACAGGAAGAAGATATACAAACCCTATCAGATTCAGGCATACACAAATCGTCAAGTAATATAGAAAATCCAACAATGAAGAAGAATCACTCCTCAACTCTTGGAAAATGGTTCCGATTCAATAAATAAGAGGTATATTTATATCTCATATGTAGTTGTTGTGTAGCCTATGGACACAGTTACTAGTTTAAAAGGAGGTATTACATAATTTCTATTATTTATTCACATTTGTTTTATTGATAGATGTCTTATCTTGGTGAAATTGGGAAGAAATGTTTCATGTCTGATATATGTTTATATTTGATAGGTGTAAGATCCAATGTTAGAGGATGACAAGGTAGAGGATACACCAACCACATCAAATAATGAGGTGTATTTATATCTCATATGTAGTTGTTGTACAGCCTACGAACACGGTTTCACTTTTTTAATGGGAAGTACTACAAAATTTCTAAACAGTTACTTACGTATGTCTGCAGATGTAATAGGCAATTGAGAATGGATGAGTTGTTTGTACTAGATGATGCCCCCCTTTGATAATTTCTTTGAATCTGTAGTGTGAGGTAAGGAGGAAAACTACACTACATGGTTCTCTGTTTAGCTTTCATAGGTGTTGGAAAAGTAGTCTTGTGCTTTAGGCCATCTTTAGTGATATATAGGTGAATGCATGAGTAGTATTTGTTGGTAGCATGTTGGTGGAATTGTTGCAGTTTCTGGGTTTATTGTCGTATAGTACGGTGCTAATATATATTCACAGTTTCACCCAAAAAAAGTGTATGCAAGAANAAAAAAAAGAAAAAAAGAAGGAGTTCAGACTTCAGGCGCTAATATCAAGATTAATTAGGTTGGTTTTTAACAACTAACAAAATTAGGACCGTGGGTGTTCATCCCAGATAAAAATCAGGTACTTATTTGCAAAAACAAATGAAGTAAGCAGCAGCTTCTAAGGATGTTCCATATATTGTTGCTACATAACATAGATTTTATAAGAAAAAACTTATTTTCAGTCATGAGCTAACCCATTCAGACCCCTTGTTTTGTGCAACTAGACCCATATATTCTGTGCAAAAGGGCTGTTGAAATAAAGATGGGAATGTGCTTCACAGTTATTAGTATAATGCGCATGCCATCACTGTGCGTATCAGCGTATCCCATACAGTCCACTTATATTGTGTTTGTAGCCCTTATGGATTGTCATCCATAAGAAAAATGTATGTCTAGGAATACATTAAGAGTACCATACAAGGGAAAACCGCTACAGTTTTGGAGTCTTAGTTCTAAACTTCTAATAGTTCCCATACATGTATATCGGCAAATGGGACTCACTACAAAATAAATGACATTTGCTCACTAATACAAGTGTGAGCAAAAGTTAAAAAAACAGTGAGTATAGCCTATTTTATCTACTCCCACTAAAATTATAAAAGTCACTATTGCAGGGATATCCTTATGAATAATTCAGTGAGCAAAGGTAAAGGAGTACTCCTTTACCTTTTGAGTTTTTCCATACAGATACAGATTTTCACAAAGGTTAAAACAGGCTCTTAGATGCCCTATAACTTGAGGATACTTTGTATGCCACTTCAAAAGCCATTTTCATCTTTCACTTTCCATCTTTGAATATAGCTGCATGAAAGGCACAGTGAGTTGGATTCCCCATTCCTAATTTATGGAAAATATGAGACTTCACTTTATCTTTCTTCTCCAACAAGTTCTTTCATTCCAAACTATTTGAATTCTCATGTTTAACTTCACAGACACCTTTTAACTTCATTGTGTGACTCCATTATGTTCCATAAATGGGTCAAAACGGGTAATAGTTAAGATCGACACTTTATTACACTGCAATATTCCATGAATGCTTGATTATTATAGCTTTATTCCATATAAATCTATTTTATAACTATTCTAGGAAGCATGAATACATAAGCAATCAATTCTGAAAAGCCTTGAAAAGAGAGCCCTAAACGTTGGGTTTTGTAGCCCGACAATATGCCAAAGCATTGTGTTGAGAATGTTGGTCAAACCTTCTCCCCATAAGTCAAGGGACTGGTTCTGTCATTTACAGAACCAGTCTTTCTCTAACTTCTTCCTTGTTTGTCTAGTGTTGTTTGTGCAGGGGCTTAAGGTGGTCAAGTGCATAGTTGCAGCTTATATATATGTCGCTTCCTGCTAGGGTTCCTCACCCCAGAACTTCTGCCTCTTCTCCAACGGCTATAATCTTATCTTTACATAATCTTGTTTATTTGATGAGTTATATTCACTATTGAATCTCATCTCTTTTGTATCTGTATTGTATGTGATTGTTCACATACTTACTTTGATCTCTTCTTGTATTGAACATACTACTTATTATTTGAATCAAGGGGTGGTTGGTTGGATTCTACCTTGTGTTCTTAATATCTTTTACATGGTATCAGAGCTACGGCTCTTGATTATCGTGCAAGCTGGTGATTTAGGCTTCTAGGGTTTCATCTGATTTTGGGGGTTTCCTTAATTGGAGTGAGATCTGGTTGATTCGTGGTTGATTCGACTCTTCTGGTTGGATTAATTGTCACTGGTGGCTAGATCTGGTGAATTAGGGTTGATCTCAAGAAACCCTAATTTTTCAGATTTGGGGATTCTTGGTTCTAGTGGTTTCTGCTGATTATTGGGACCTGATCCATTCACAATATCTCTTAACTAAGTGAATTAAGAGTATTGTGATTCTCTTCCGCTCTCTTTACCATACAGCACTGTAAGATTATCTTTTCTTTCCCTTTAAGATTACTTGGTTTCAGTTTAGAGGGTGCAAACGGTGTGGCTAACATCTTGATCTGCCTCCCTGAGAGGTGTGAATACCTGCTCTGGCCACACCCAGTCCTCTAGGCTGGGCTTTGTAACTCTTTGGTGTGAGTTCTGTGCTGCTTGGTTGCTTTATGTCTGTTTCTTGATTATCTGTTACTTTTTTATTCTTCATGGCTCCTAGTGGTAGTAATGAGACTCTCATCAGCAGTCTTGATTTGAGTAGTCCTCTATACCTGCATGCTAATGATGTTAGTTCTAGTTCTATCATATCTGTGAAACTTACTGGCACTGATAACTATAGAGTTTGGTCCACTGCTATGAAACTTGCTATTAATACTAGAAATAAAACTGGATTTATTGATGGTACTTGTACTAAGGCCTCCTATGCTTCTAGTGATGTTTTGGCTAATCAGTGGGAAAGATGTAACTCTATTGTGCTATCTTGGTTGCTTAATTCTGTGTCTGAAGAGTTGTATCTTGGTCAAATGTTCTCTGAGAATGCTCATGATGTCTGGACTGAACTTAAGGAAACTTATGATAAACTTGATGGATCCATAATTCTAAATCTTATGCAAAAAATCAATAACTTCAAACAAGGTGAATTATCTGTTTCTGAGTATTATCATAAGCTGAATTCTTTGTGGAGAGAGTTTGATATTATGACTAAATTGCCTAAGTGTGTATGTGCTGCTAGAGAAGATGTGTTAAAACACAATCAACTGATGAAACTTATGCAATTTCTCATGGGGCTTAATGATGTTTATCAACCTATCAGAAGTAGTATTCTCTCTAGAGAAACTCTTCCTGATGTGAAAGATGCTTTTGCTATAGTCTCCAGAGAGGAGTCTCATAGAGGCATTGTCTCTTCTTCCTCTTCTTCTGGTCTTGATTCTAAATCTCAAATTGCTGGTTTTGTTTCTAAATCTAATTGGACCAATAATGGAAATAAAAGATTTGAGAATAAGAAGGTTTTTAACTCTGATAATAAAAAGTTTGTTAATACTGGGAATAACAATGGGAACAGAGGGCCTAATCCAAACTTGATTTGCACTCATTGCAATAAAATTGGTCACACTGTTGACAGATGTTTTGAACTTAATGGATACCCTCCTGGTTATAACAAAAATCCTGGCCAAAAACAAACTAATTTCAAACCTTCTTATCATGCTAATTCTAGCTCCACATCTGTTGAAAATGGTTCTTCCATGACTTTTACTAATGAGCAGATGTTGAAACTTATGAACCTGATCAATGAAATGCCCTCTAGCAATGTTCAAGCCAATATGTCAGGTATAACAAGCTTTATGAACAATAATGTTTTCTTCAATATCAATTTTCACAAGTTTTATAATCACAATACTGCCTTATGTAAAGTCAGTATTGGGTGGATTATTGATTCAGGGGCAAATCAACACATGACCATTAACACTCTTAATATGTTTAGCATTGTTGATATTTCTAGTTTAAATCTTACTGTGGGTCACCCCAATGGTACTCTTGCTAAAATCAAATTCATTGGAAATCTAAAACTTTCTGATAATGTCATCTTATATGATGTGTTGGTGGTTCCTGAATATTGTGTTAGTCTTTTGTCTGTGCATAAACTTATCAAGGACAGCAGAATGTTTGTTGGTTTTGATGAAACTAAGTGTTACATTCAGGATTTGACTCAAAACAAAATCATGGGGACTGGTAGTGAAAATGGTGGCCTCTATTTGTTTGATACACCCTCTCCTATTGCCTCTAAACATCAAACTATGGGTAATCTGTCTGTTACTTGCTATGTTTCTAAATCTTTGTGGCATAACAGGCTTGGTCATCCCTCAGACCAAGCTGTTGACATGCTTCTTTCTGATCTTAAGATCACCAAAGGATCTCATGTGTCTCCTTGTGACATCTGTCACAAGGCTAAACAGACCAGGGAACCTTTTCCTCTAAGTGACCATAAGAGTTCTGCCATTGGTGATCTTATTCATATAGATCTCTGGGGTCCCTACAAGGTCACTAGTAGAGAAGGATTTAGATACTTTATGACCATTGTTGATGATTTTACCAGGGCTGTTTGGATATATCTTGTCAAAACTAAAGATGAAGTTTATAACTTGTTCATTAATTTTGTCAATCTGATTCTAAACCAATTTAAATGTGGTATTAAAACAGTGAGATCAGATAATGGAACTGAATTTGTTAATAATAAAATGAGCAATCTGTTCAGCAGTCTTGGTATTATTCATCAAACTACTTGTGCCTACACTCCTCAGCAAAATGGAATTGCTGAGAGAAAGCATAGGCATCTCCTGAATGTTGCTAGGAGTTTGTTGTTTCAAAGTGGTATTCCTCTGAGTATGTGGCCTGAATGCATATTAACTGCTGCCTATCTAATTAACAGGTTGCCGTCTTCTGTTCTGAGTGGAAAATCTCCTTTTGAGCTTGTGTATGGTCAAAAACCCAAACTATCTCATCTGAGATGCTTTGGTTGTTTATGCTTCTCTTCTGTGCTTAATAATTCTGATAAGTTGTCTCCTAGATCTGAAAAATGTGTTTTAATTGGTTTCTCTACAACCAAAAAGGCTTACAAAGTTTACAATCTTGAATCTAAAATGGTTTCCTACTCCAGAGATGTTCAATTTTATGAAACCATTTTCCCCTTCAAAATGAATTCTAGTTTTCAAACTGATCAGAATTATGATGCTACTCTAAATGATCAAAACTTTTTTAATGAGTATCTTTCTAATCCCAATGATGAATGGAGAGGCCATAATACTCCCAATGATGAAGGTGTTGCCTCTTCTTACCCTAGAAGTACTATTACTTCTAGTGAGAGTGAGACTAATGGCAATGCAACATCTATGGGTGACAAAACTCCATCTGAGGGAAGTGTCCCTTCCAGTTCTGACTCTGTCCAAGCTCATCCTATTCAGAACATTAGTCCAGAGCAACCTGCTCTTAGGAGGTCCAGCAGACACACTAAAGCTCCTGCTAAGTTTAATGATTATGTTGTGAATAGCAGTGTCAAATATGGGCTTGAAAAATATGTGTGCTACTCCAATCTTGATTCTGATAACTACTGTTTTTCTACTACTTTAAATAAATCTGTTGAGCCCACTTCTTATGAAGAAGCTTCTAAATATGCTCACTGGAATCAGGCCATGAATAATGAAAGATCTGCCCTTAAAAGAAACAATACTTGGACTGAGTGTGAACTTCCTGAAGGAAGAAAAGCTGTTAGTAGTAAATGGTTATGGAAAATCAAATATAAATCTACAGGTGAGATTGATAAATATAAGGCTAGGGTTGTTGCCAGGGGCTTTAGTCAGAGGGAGGGATTTGATTATATGGAAACCTTTAGCCCTGTGGTTAAAATGTCTACTGTTAGATGCCTGCTTAATGTTGCTATCTGTAATGATTGGAGCATTTTTCAGTTAGATGTTAACAATGCCTTCCTTTATGGTGATTTAACTGAGGATGTGTATATGACACTTCCTCCTGGTTTTGATGATCATAAGTCCAAAGTTGTTAAACTCAATAAATCCTTATATGGTCTCAAGCAGGCTCCCAGACAATGGAATGCCAAACTCACTTCTGCTCTAAGTGAAAATGGGTTTGTGCAGTCCAAATATGATTATTCTTTGTTCACAAAAAGGTCTGGGAGTGTGTTTTTGGCCTTGCTTGTGTATGTTGATGATATTGTCATTACTGGCAATAATGTTGGTGAGATTGAGAAATTTAAAGTGTTCTTGAAATCTATGTTTCAAATCAAAGATTTAGGAAAGTTAAAATACTTTCTTGGAATTGAAGTTTTGGAAAATGATAATGGTATCTGTCTTAGCCAAAGGAAGTACTGTCTTGATGTTTTGCATGAATATGGTCTTCTTGCTGCTAAGCATGTTGACTCCCCTTTGCCTGAGAACACTACTCTGAATCCTATTGAATCTGATGATGATAAAGCTCTGTCTAACATTGGCAATTATCAAAGACTGGTTGGGAAATTGATTTACCTAACCCATACTAGACCTGACATTGCTTATGCTGTTCACTGTCTCAGTCAATATATGCATGCTCCTTTGCAGTCTCATCTTGAGGCTGCCCTCAGAGTTCTGAGATACTTAAAAGCCTCTCCAGGTAATGGCATTCAAATCAGTAAACATGGTAATCTTAAGCTCAAAGCTTATGCAGATTCTGATTGGGCTAGATGTCCAGTCACAAGAAAATCTGTGTCTGGATATTGTGTGTTCTTGGGTGATTCTTTGGTGACCTGGAAAAGTAAAAAACAATCCACTTTGTCCAGGTCATCTACTGAAGCTGAATACAGAAGCATGGCTTCTGCTACTTGTGAAGTCATCTGGCTTTCAAATTTACTTGGTGACATGGGTGTTAAAAACCTGTTGCCAGTAGTGTTGTATTGTGACAACAATTCTGCCTTGCAGATTGCTGGTAACCCAGTTTTCCATGAGAAGTCTAAACATTTTGAAATTGATGTTCATCTTGTGAGAGAGAAAGTCTCTGCTGGAGTGATAAAAACTGAAAAAATTCACACTTCTCAGCAGATTGCTGATATCCTGACTAAAGCTCTGGGTACTGAGCAGCACAAGTTCTTGTGTGATAAGCTTGGTATGTTGGACATGTTCAGGGTCAAAGGTTTGAGGGAGGGTGTTGAGAATGTTGGTCAAACCTTCTCCCCATAAGTCAAGGGACTGGTTCTGTCATTTACAGAACCAGTCTTTCTCTAATTTCTTCCTTGTTTGTCTAGTGTTGTTTGTGCAGGGGCTTAAGGTGGTCAAGTGCATAGTTGCAGCCTATATATATGTCGCTTCCCTGCTAGGGTTTCTCACCCCAGAACATCTGCCTCTTCTCCAACGGCTATAATCTTATCTTTACATAATCTTGTTTATTTGATGAGTTATATTCACTCTTGAATCTCATCTCTTTTGTATCTGTATTGTATGTGATTGTTCACATACTTACTTTGGTCTCTTCTTGTATTGAACATACTACTTATTATTTGAATCAATGGGTGGTTGGTTGGATTCTACCTTGTGTTCTTAATATCTTTTACAGAGAATCATGGTTTTTGGCAAGTTTATCCACTATCTATGGGAAGTAGAGTTTACTCTTATGCTCAGACTCCTGAAGTAGACAGTGGCATTGGTACATAACCTGCTGCAAAATTGGAGTCGATATCAGCTATGCCTCCATACAGTGGAAAAACTCATGATGATCTTAGATAGGAGGACTATCAATTAGGAGACAATGGTATTAAATATTAATCATTGTAGTGTCACTCTCAACATTTTTTCCTATTGATAATTTAGTATTTTGTTTAATTATCCTTTCCTTTTGTTTCAGGGGGCCAAAATCCTACTGGTCAGTCTTCAAATTTCAGTACCCGTACAAATCCGTTTTCTTTCAACCCATCTGGCCAAAAGACTTCAACTTTCGGTACCCCTGGTTTGCTAGCTCAACTCATCCACTCAATTCTTCACCCTTTGGGCCTCCAACATCTAATCATGAAACCTACTACCAATTAAAAGGCTTACTCTTGGATATCGAGTTCACTGGTAAAAGATTACTCCGAAAGTGACACATTCACTGGTAAAAGACCTACACTCGTCATGGTCGTTTAGTATATTTAATTGTAATAGCATTATACCCTCTTATATATTTTATTGTAAATCCTTAAGATTGCAAGATTTTCATGGAATGGTAGTTGCATTCCCAACGAAAGCACTTGACATAAAAAGTGAGGGTGATTCTTTTGTTGGTGCCCTCCTAACTAATATCGTCGACAACCGATATATGTTATAGGTAACCACATTTTCACATTTGAGTCAACTCACTTTTACATATATATGTTGCCAATTTTGACCCATTAATTATAAATGGGTCAATTTGGATTATGTTTGCTCAATGCATAAATCATAATGAATCTTTTGACACTAATAATCTGTTAAACAAATATATCATTTGAGTAAAAAATTGTGGCAACAAAAGAATGCCCGCGTGACTGAATTAGAACCTGCAGCGACTAAAGCAGGGTATCCTGGTGGGAGCAGCAAGCGACCTGTTCAACGGTCTTCATGGGTCCCACCTCAGCCACCTCAAGTAGCAAAGGAAGAAGCAACAGTTGCTAACAGGAAACCCAAAAAGTCACCATATGAAAAAGAACAACAATTGACTGATGATCGGTTCTTGGTGCGTTCAACAGAGTCAACTGATGAATTACATAGGGTCAAAAAAAATATCTTAATCACGAGGTGTGTGGGTCGATGTTGATTTAGGGAGCTCAGTAATGACCAACAAAAATGAGATACAAATGGTGGAAGAAGCAACCTATTACGAGGATTGAACACCTAAGAATCGCCCACCTGTCCCTATTTAATTTCAATAGTATCTTGCTCTACGTGCTTTTGAGTTCCTGTTTTTCATATATTGGTGCTTTGTTTCAATTCTGATGTTGTGGCTTGCCCCGGCTATGCTAAACAATTGTTAAATCATTATTCCGTGCAGCCCACTCTTTTGTTGATCATTAGGAAGGCTTATTGGCTGCTTTCTTATCTTTTCTTCCCAGCTTATCACTTTCTGCGTGCTTTGGGAGTAGTTATTATCTGGTACGTTTCTTTTAATATAATCAAAAACTACATTTACATGATTCAACAGTTTGGCTATGTTTAGGGGTGTTTAGCATTGTGTTTTCTATTTTTTATGTGATATTGGATAATCGGCTGTAACAAAATGGGAGACCGACAGTAGCGGTTAGATGTGGGGCAGGTAACCAGAAACACAACTATTGCAACAACCTTCTAAATTATCCGTGACTTGAAATCACAATTATCAGATAGTTTACGTTTTTTAATGCAATGCCAAACACCCCCTAACATGTGTTGGCAGTTGCAACACTATACTGTGTTTTTTTTGTTGTTCATTACAGTTTACCACTTGAAGTTAAAGGAGTACAGAAACAATTATCAGCTGATATATTATTTTTGGTTTTGCATTTCCCATGACACAAAATAACCGTTTCACTGTTGAATTATTGAGGGCATGAAGTTAATTGGCCAATATTAATAAGTGTCATCAATTGTTTAGCTGTGTCTAATATCTTTATATATGAGTTCATTTAAAAAAGGTATTAATATTTCCGAGGTTCGTTTTTTCTTCAAAAGAGAACTCGGTTGGCTCTTTGAGTTGATTTTTTGAAGTAGTGTTGATACTCACTTTATACCCTTCTGATATATGTTCATAATATCCTGTGGCAATCATATTGTTATTGATATGTGTGTGTGTGTTATTTCTGTTTGGACTTGTCGGATCAAGCCTTCAGTCACTCATGAACCACTTAAATGACGGTTACTTAAACATGGCAGTGAATTCAGCCAGGTTAACAGTGTTATTGACCCCACTAAAATCCAATGGAAACCTGTTTAATGCCGTGTTCATGACTACATAGGTATTCTGCATACAAGTCTTATGTAAACAGTGCTTACTTCAATGTGGATGGCGACTTCTTGATAGTTCATCAATAAGGAAGTAAGTGGTAACTTTTCTTTAGTTATGAAGTTATATTTACATTCTCTTTAGACCTTCAAAAGCTTTATGCGTGATCATTCAACTATTGGATTGCTTTTATCGGGTGTTTAGATTAGCTTTTTTGGAAGCCCTTAAGTTGTTAAAATAGGCATCATTTTAATACTTAAATAAGCCCTCAAATAAGCTTTAATTTTTGGGCTGATTGTGTTGTGAAACTGAACCATTTGGTATTCAGATAGTTGCATCATACACAACGACCATGAGGGAGGTTAAGAGCAACATTCTGTTGACTTCAGGGTCGTGACCTGCTAAAATGAATGTGATTTCTGGGTTGTACAACGGAACAAGAATGATTGTACCACAATGCCTTCCAAAACTGATTGAAGCAAAAGTCATAACGGGTACGAAGTTTGGTATCTACAACCCTAATAAGTATGAATAATTTGTTACACTTCCAGAATATTGCAACCCTATAATGATATTGGTAATATATTTTTGCAGGCTCTGGAATCAATAAAGAAATCCCTGCCTAAAAAGGATATAGGACAAGACAAGGAGAAGAGCAAAGCTAAACCAGTTGCAGGTATTTGGCAAGATATATTGGCATGGTTCTAATCTCTTTGTAAAAGGTTATTTTGTCTGGTTGATTTAAGGTTGAGTTTTCCTTTAGCTTGACTTATTTTGTAATAATCACTTAGAAAATGTTTACTGCCAACATGGACTCTTTACCACTTCAATTGAAGTCTGTTTGTAATTTAGGACTATGGTACATATCAGTTCAACAAGGTCAAAGTGCTAGAGCTAGCACTGAAGGTATAGTCCTTAATGAGCTCAAGTTAAATATTCCATTTTTAGTTTCATTAATTATGTGATCAAAATGTCAATGAGATGTTGGCTCATGATTATTACGAGTTGGATGTTGATGATCAAAATNAAAAAATTAAAAAAATAAAAAGGACAACAAATAATTAAGAATCGCTGAAAAAAGTTTCAAAAAAAAATCGTTTTCATCGTTAAAGGTAATGTGATATTAGCATCTGATTTTGACTTTTGTAAAAAAGTCAAGATCAGATCTTGATATCACATAATATCCCTTTTTTTTATTATTAATATCACTTTTATATGAATGATGATATTAAGTTTTTTACTAATATCACCGTTTCTTTTTTTGTTCCACTGTTGGTTTTACATGTATAAAAACTTAATATCACTTAATGTCTTATAATATCATTGTTAGTCTTATAATCAAAATATACTTTTTTTAATAAAATTGTTAATATCAAAGTTACTTATCATGCTTTCTTAATATCAAAGTTAATTTTTTAGTATCACCGCAACTTTTTCTTAATATCGTAATAAAAAAAACAATGATATTAAGTTTTTTACTAATATCAAAGTTTAAATTTTTAATATCAACGTAACTTTTCTTAATATCGTAATAAAAAAAGCAGTGATATTAAATTTTTTTACTAGTATCAAAGTAACTTTTTACGTAAATATCGTTAATATCATCGTAGGACTCATAATATCTTTAATATCATGGTAGGACTCATAATCAAAAACAAAAAAATGTTTAGAAAAATCTGAAAAAATAAAAAAAGTAAAGAAGACAACAATAATAAGGATCCCTTAAAAGGAAAAAAATTAAAAAAATCCTTTGAATGGTTAATTGGTACCGTGAAGTTAGCGTTAGATTTTGACTTTTTTACAAAAAGTCAAGATCAGATCTGGAATGGGTGGGACAGATCTGTCCGTACGTCCGCACTAAAAAATTGTATCCGCACGTGATCCTTTGTCTATATATATATATATATATATATATATATATATATATATATATATATATATATATATATATATATATATATATATATATATATATATATATATGTATATATATATATATATATATGTATATATATATATATCTCTATATTATATATAACAGGAGGCGTTACACGTAGATAATGCCACGTAAATGCCACCTCATTGCCCAGTAATTCATTATCAGCCATGTCATCACATTAAGGCCATGTAAGCAATGTTTTATCAATTAGAAAATTCGAAAATTCGAAAATTTATTTCTCAAAAAAATCATGAAGCTAGATTCGAACACGGGTCTGTATGTAACACTGCCATATATCTTTACCACTACACTAACACAATTTTTGTGATATAATTTGCAGCTTATTATTGATAAAGGTATGTATCATTGATAAAGGTATGTCTAAATTAAAGCCCGATCCATTCATTATTATACGGAGTTTTTTTTCCCCAAAACCCTATATCACTTATTCATCTCATTATCACACACACGATATGTTTTTTATTCTCTGATTTCATGTGCATGTTGTTATCCAGGCGCGTGGAAGCAATAGGGTTACAGGGCATGATGTCTTCTTTGTTTTGGGTTTTTTTTTTCTTTCTATTATTATTCATGTACAAGTTATCACAATTCTGTAGAAGTATCATCTTTTATTAAATCATTGTTGCTTATTTTTATGTGCTGATATGATCTTTTATTATTTGTGATGATCTTTTTTCTATGTTAAAGTAGGTGTCGATGGTATTCTTTGTTCTCTTTGACTACATTCCTGTAAGTATATAGTTTTTTTGTGAATTTTGTGTTGTGTTCTTCCAGAGGTACGTAAACAATGTCTTTTGTATTGAATATATTAAGATACCATGTGACATAACTTGATACCTTGGATAATCAAAAAAGTTTATTAAATCCTTCTTTTTTATGGTACTGAAGCGAGCACAAAAGTGTATGCAGGAAGATTAACTTGATCCATTTTTGCTACCCATGTCCACGGGAATATTACAGTGAACAACGATAAGCTGTCATTCAACGATGATCCCTAAACCCTAAATCGACAACTTTAATTTTGCTTCTCTTGCTAATCATAATATCAGGACGATCTAACATCTTCTTTTGTTTTTGTTACAGTTAAACCAGAGAATCACAAAAAACAACCTAACCTCATTGCGTATAGGATCAAGGCAAGTATTCTAACATTGATATGTGTTTTAGTAGATTTAATTCAGCATTAATTGATGCTCCTTTTTGTATGGATCCTCAGTTCATTCCTCACCACATGCTCGGGACATGGCTTTAATTTGGTACTACAGTATATGTATACAGAACCTGTGAGTATCCACAAAAGTATCTATATCAGTCCCCTAACACTAGGAGGTGAAATCATTATATTAGGTTGAGATTTATTCAACGTATTATGTTTCTAAAATTAATCTGAACGCTATTTTACTGACTTGACAGTATGTAATGATAAAGAACGTGCATTGGATGTTGACACTATTTGCTTTCATTGCCATTTTTTTCTGTGATTGCATATTAAATGCAGAACATGAGATGAAATGTTCCACAACAGTAGCAAGACATCTTGCATCAAGGTAACCATTTATTTTATTTTGATAACTGAATAAAGTCATTAGCCTTATCTTATAGCAACATATTACCTAATATGTGAATTGCAGCGGTGCAAAGATCGAAAGGGACCAGTAAAAGTGTTACTTTGCTGAATTTTTGTTACTTTACACACATGTTGGAGCTCGCACCACAACACCGGCTTTTGAGAATCATGGTTTTTGGCAAGTTTATCCACTATCTATGGGAAGTTAGTGTACTCTTATGCTCAGACTCCTGAAGTAGACATTGGCATTGGTACACAACCTGCTGCAAAATTGGAGTCGATATCAGCTATGCCTCCATAGAGTGGAAAAACTCATGATGATATTAGATGGGAGGACTATCAATTAGGAGACAATGGTAATAAATATTAATCATTGTAGTGTCACTCTCAACATTTTTTCCTATTGATAATTTAGTATTTTGTTTAATTATCCTTTCCTTTTGTTTCAGGGGGCCAAAATCCTGTGGTCAGTCTTCAAAAATTTCAGTATCCGTACAAATCCGTTTTCTTTCAACCCATCTGACCAAAAGACTTCAACTTTCGGTACCCCTGGTTTGCTAGCTCAACTCATCCACTCAATTCTTCACCCTTTGGGCCTCCAACATCTAATCATGAAACATACAACCAATTAAAAGGCTTACTCTTGGATATCGAGTTCACTGGTAAAAACTTACTCCGAAAGTGAAACATTCACTGGTAAAAGGCCTACACTCGGCATGGTCCTTTAGTATATTTAATTAGTATAAATCATAATGAATCTTTTGACACTAATAATCTGTTAAACAAATATATCATTTGAGTAAAAAATTGTGGCAACAAAAGAATGCCCGCGTGACTGAATTAGAACCTGAAGCGACCAAAGCAGGGTATCCTGGTGAGAGCAGCAAGCGACCTGTTCAACGGTCTTCATGGGTCCCACCTCAGCCACCTCAAGTAGCAAAGGAAGAAGCAACAGTTGCTAACAGGAAACCCAAAAAGTCACCATATGAAAAAGAACAACAATTGACTGATGATCGGTTCTTGGTGCGTTCAACAGAGTCAACTGATGAATTACATAGGGTCAAAAAAATATCTTAATCACGAAGTGTGTGGGTCGATGTTGATTTAGGGAGCTCAGTAATGGCCAACACAAATGAGATACAAATGGTAGAAGAAGCAACCTATTACGAGGATTGAACACCTAAGAATCGCCCACCTGTCCCTATTTAATTTCAATAGTATCTTGCTCTACGTGCTTTTGAGTTCCTGTTTTTCATATATTGGTGCTTTGTTTCAATTCTGATGTTGTGGCTTGCCCCGGCTATGCTAAACAATTGTTAAATCATTATTCCGTGCAGCCCACTCTTTTGTTGATCATTAGGAAGGCTTATTGGCTGCTTTCTTATCTTTTCTTCCCAGCTTATCACTTTCTGCGTGCTTTGGGAGTAGTTATTATCTGGTACGTTTCTTTTAATATAATCAAAAACTACATTTACATGATTCAACAGTTTGGCTATGTTTAGGGGTGTTTAGCATTGTGTTTTCTATTTTTTATGTGATATTGGATAATCGGCTGTAACAAAATGGGAGACCGACAGTAGCGGTTAGATGTGGGGCAGGTAACCAGAAACACAACTATTGCAACAACCTTCTAAATTATCCGTGACTTGAAATCACAATTATCAGATAGTTTACGTTTTTTAATGCAATGCCAAACACCCCCTAACATGTGTTGGCAGTTGCAACACTATACTGTGTTTTTTTTGTTGTTCATTACAGTTTACCACTTGAAGTTAAAGGAGTACAGAAACAATTATCAGCTGATATATTATTTTTGGTTTTGCATTTCCCATGACACAAAATAACCGTTTCACTGTTGAATTATTGAGGGCATGAAGTTAATTGGCCAATATTAATAAGTGTCATCAATTGTTTAGCTGTGTCTAATATCTTTATATATGAGTTCATTTAAAAAAGGTATTAATATTTCCGAGGTTCGTTTTTTCTTCAAAAGAGAACTCGGTTGGCTCTTTGAGTTGATTTTTTGAAGTAGTGTTGATACTCACTTTATACCCTTCTGATATATGTTCATAATATCCNGTCTAATATCTTTATATATGAGTTCATTTAAAAAAGGTATTAATATTTCCGAGGTTCGTTTTTTCTTCAAAAGAGAACTCGGTTGGCTCTTTGAGTTGATTTTTTGAAGTAGTGTTGATACTCACTTTATACCCTTCTGATATATGTTCATAATATCCTGTGGCAATCATATTGTTATTGATATGTGTGTGTGTGTTATTTCTGTTTGGACTTGTCGGATCAAGCCTTCAGTCACTCATGAACCACTTAAATGACGGTTACTTAAACATGGCAGTGAATTCAGCCAGGTTAACAGTGTTATTGACCCCACTAAAATCCAATGGAAACCTGTTTAATGCCGTGTTCATGACTACATAGGTATTCTGCATACAAGTCTTATGTAAACAGTGCTTACTTCAATGTGGATGGCGACTTCTTGATAGTTCATCAATAAGGAAGTAAGTGGTAACTTTTCTTTAGTTATGAAGTTATATTTACATTCTCTTTAGACCTTCAAAAGCTTTATGCGTGATCATTCAACTATTGGATTGCTTTTATCGGGTGTTTAGATTAGCTTTTTTGGAAGCCCTTAAGTTGTTAAAATAGGCATCATTTTAATACTTAAATAAGCCCTCAAATAAGCTTTAATTTTTGGGCTGATTGTGTTGTGAAACTGAACCATTTGGTATTCAGATAGTTGCATCATACACAACGACCATGAGGGAGGTTAAGAGCAACATTCTGTTGACTTCAGGGTCGTGACCTGCTAAAATGAATGTGATTTCTGGGTTGTACAACGGAACAAGAATGATTGTACCACAATGCCTTCCAAAACTGATTGAAGCAAAAGTCATAACGGGTACGAAGTTTGGTATCTACAACCCTAATAAGTATGAATAATTTGTTACACTTCCAGAATATTGCAACCCTATAATGATATTGGTAATATATTTTTGCAGGCTCTGGAATCAATAAAGAAATCCCTGCCTAAAAAGGATATAGGACAAGACAAGGAGAAGAGCAAAGCTAAACCAGTTGCAGGTATTTGGCAAGATATATTGGCATGGTTCTAATCTCTTTGTAAAAGGTTATTTTGTCTGGTTGATTTAAGGTTGAGTTTTCCTTTAGCTTGACTTATTTTGTAATAATCACTTAGAAAATGTTTACTGCCAACATGGACTCTTTACCACTTCAATTGAAGTCTGTTTGTAATTTAGGACTATGGTACATATCAGTTCAACAAGGTCAAAGTGCTAGAGCTAGCACTGAAGGTATAGTCCTTAATGAGCTCAAGTTAAATATTCCATTTTTAGTTTCATTAATTATGTGATCAAAATGTCAATGAGATGTTGGCTCATGATTATTACGAGTTGGATGTTGATGATCAAAATGATTCAATGCACCATTGTAAACTATTAAATGATTCAGCAGCTAGGTAACCATTTATTTTCATTTGATAACTGAATAAAGTCATCAGCCTTATGTCATAGCATTGTAGTGATGTTGACGTGTACACATCTCTTGCTGGAGCATTTCGGACACTGTGTGGTCTACTCCTTGGGGAAGCAAATGAGGTATAATGTCGTTTCATGGGTTAAAACGGGATTTATTCGTATATTAGAGAGGGTAAACGAATAGGACTAAGTATTCATTTTTTTAGGTGGTATCTTAGGCAAAACTTTTAAGGTACATACACACAACCAAGTACATTATTTTAAATGGTCTCAAAGTCGCTAATTTTGTTCTCATTTTTTCAGAATTTTTTGTTTCAGATTTTGCGCACCTTCACAAGATTGAGCTTAGCTTTAGGCGAAGTTGCATCTCAAGAATAAAAATCTATTGAAATACATCTAAGTATGTTACTTTATATCTTTTAAGAAACACATCAACTTTTGTAGGCTGTATTTGGCTCAACTAAAAGAGTTACGTAGTGTTTGAATGAGGTGGACCATTTTTAGTATTTTGTGGTTTTCTCATAAAATATCAACATACTTATTGCATGTGCCGTTTTAGTTATTACAAGTTTATTTCACATTTGAGTTTATTTTGTTGTATACTTTGTTCTTGCGTACCTCTCTGTAACTTTATCTCTTATATTCGATAAACGTTTATTTCTTTTCGTTCTCAATTTATTCAATTAATAATTTGCTATGTTTTTAACTTATTTTCATTAACTTACTTTTTGAACGATGTAAACATTCTAAAGGTCAAAAACGACAAAGACTAATGTATCATTCACTTACAAACAACAATAAAAGCTTTTAAGACCCTTCTTTTGCTAAAGAAAAATATGTTAATGATAATTATAAGTCATGTCCGCTTATTAAGCCAAAATTCTAATAAAACCAAAATGTATACAAAATAGAGACAAAAAAAATATATATATATACAAAACCATACACACAACCCTTTGTAAAGCATTTGACGACTTTAATCACGCCTTAGTGGTCCAAGAACGAAAGACTCGAGGATTTGGAAATACTGAATCACGCCTTAGTGGCCCAAGAGCGGAAGCACAATGATTACCAACAAATTGTATATCTAATTCAAGATCTTAAGTAGTATGCGTTGTCCTTGCGGACTATCTCATAAAAATATATATATATATATATATACCTTAAACATTTCAATAATTGTTAACGTGCAAGTATTCTTCATTTCTAATGAACTAAAAAGACAAATTCATACGTTAGCATTAACTAACTAATACCTTCCCAAAGCGGGACCAAACCCAAAACCCTAATAACATCACCGGCGATAACAATTTTCCGGCGGGATCAAACGCCAACAACTATCCCTTCGATCCAATTCTGATCCATTTTTCAATTACTATTATCTTTATAATCACAAATCTATTTTGAATCATTTTTCAATACCTAGAACTCCCTTCAATCCAAAACATAAATTTAATCCGTAATCAAGGCGATTAGAATGGAATACCATAGATGGGACACTAAAGTTGGGACGTCATAGGTGGTACACCTTGTGGTGGGACACCAGAGGCGGGACAACATAAGTGGGACATCAAAGGTAGGACTTTTAATCTTGGTGTGATTTTGTTGGTCATTATGGGGAGTTACAGATCCAAAGAGGACGACGTTTCGAAGATCTCAACGTCGGTATTTGTCACAAATTTTCCAGACTCGTTTTCTGCTAAAGATTTGTTTCACACTTGTAAGCAATACGGGCATGTTGTGGACTCGTTTATTCCTATTAAGAAATCGAAAGCAGGGAAAAGATTCGGCTTTGTTCGGTTCATCAATGTCTTTAATGTGGAGAGGTTAGTCAATAATTTATGCACTATTTAGGTTGATCGCTTTAAGTTTCATGCCAACATTGCGCGGTTTCAAAGGCCTCCTAAGAAAGGAAGTAATACTCAGGAGAAGAAGATTAATGAGGATAATGTAACTGGTAACAAAATACCTAATAATACAGTTGGTACAAATGGTTCAGGTGCTTCGTTTGCGAATGTTGTGAAAAGGACAAATGTGATGTGTACAAGGGAAGGTGTATCGAATCCTTCTATTGTGTTGGATGATGATTGCATATTTTCCAGAGATTTATCGAAATCCTTGTTGGGTAGAGTGAAAGAGTTCTCTTCCTTACCTAATTTAAAGAAGGTTATTTTGAATGAAGGATTTGTGGATTTCAAAATTCAATATATGGGAGAATTGTGGGTGTTATTGGAATTCTCTAATTCTAAATCTATGGACTCCTTTAAAGACAGCACCAGTATTGGAACTTGGTTTTCTACGTTAAAACAAGCTTCCATAGACTTTACCCCAGAAGGCAGAATTGTATGGGTGGAGGTGGAAGGTATCCCGCTTCGTCTATGGTCTACTAACACTTTTAAAAGGATTGCTAATAAGTGGGGGGAGTTATTGGACGTAGATGATCAGGACGAGGCATACTTTCATTCGAAAAGGCTGTGTTTGCGTACGAAATTGGAGGAGAATATTTTTGAGAATTTTAAAGTTATTTTTAGGGGAAAGACACATTGGGTTAGGGCCAAAGAAGTCCCTGGGTGGGTGCCGGATTTCTTTGATGAAAATGAAGATGAGGATCAATCAGATGATGAAATTAAGGACAATGACAATAATATGTATGAAACGGATAGCAACGGGGAGGACAGCGAGGTGGCTGAGGTACCTGAGACAGTGTTTGAAGTATCATCGGGACAGAATGAGAAGACATCAGAAGACCCTTTTGGCATTTATTCTATTCTCAATAGAAAAAATGATCCGCTTGTTCATGAAAACCCTTATGAAAATAGCCTAAAATACCCTCCAGGATTCACCCCCAAAGATAATACTCATGCAAATACAACTGATTCTTGAACACGAGAGGAGAAAGCTAATAATGGTACTAATGAGGGGTTGGGAAGTTGTCATGTTAAGGAGGCTCAACCTGAACAAGATGATAATAGTACGAACAAGGGATCCAAGTATGATGCTGATTCGGGTTGTTCAGGACACTTCAAAAAATCAGAGGTACCGCGCACTGGTGGGTCTATTTTGTGTTTGATGGAGGAATTGGTTAAAGTGGGTCGAACAATGGGGTATAACATGGACGGATGTGTTAATAATTTGACAGAGATTATCGAATCACAAGGAGCGTCGATGGTGGATCGATGAATTTCTTATCATTGTATATCCAAGGCCTTGCCCAAAAGGCTAAAAAAGATTGGGTTAAGGAGTTGTGTGTTAAGAACAAAGTGAATTTTTTGGCGATTCAAGAAACTAAAATGGAGAATATGGGGCTATGGTGCGTGAAGGCTTGTTGGGGTAATTTAGCGTTTGAGTATGCTCACAGCGACTCTGTCGGTAATTCGGGAGGGATTCTTTGCGTTTGGGATCCACATTCTTTTCGTAGTAGCAATAAAACTATTTCGGATTATTTTGTTTTAATTCGTGGTGTTTGGTTGAAGTCTGGGGTTAATCTTCTTATTGTGGCAGTTTATGCTCCTCATGACTTGAGAGATAAACGTCTTTTATGGGATTATTTAGTCCATGTCATTAGGCAGTGGGATGGCGAGGTGGTGGTTATGGGTGACTTCAATGAGGTGAGGCGTAAATCGGATAGGTTTGGCTCAGTCTTCAACGTTCAAGGTGCAGATGTCTTTAATTCTTTCATTGTTAACGCGGGTCTAGAGGAGGTTCCTTTAGGTGGCTGCTCGTATACGTGGTGTCATAAATCGGCAACAAAGATGAGTAAACTCGATAGGTTTTTTGTTTCAGAAAACCTTTTGAGTACTCGCCCTAATATTAGTGCATCTACGTTGGATAGATACCTTTCTGATCACTCTCCTATTCTACTTCGAGAAACTAAGTTTGATTATGGGCCGGTTCCTTTTCGGTTCTTTCATCATTGGATAGAATTAGAAGGGTTTAATAAATTTGTTATAGAAACTTGGAAGGAAGCACCTGGTGATGAATATAATGCAATGTCTAGTATGATGAGAAAGTTGAGGTATCTTAAAAGGAAAATTCGAGAATGGCTCAATTGCCATAGACAAAATTATACAAGTGAGATTAGTAAATACAAAGCTCAATTACACGCTGTGGACGAGGAGATTAATAGTGGGAAAGGCTGTGATAGGATTGTGCATAAAAGAATGGAGATTATTAATTCATTGCAACATCTTGAGAAAATTCAAGCAATGGATACGGTTCAAAAAGTTAAGATTAAATGGGCCATAGAAGGGGACGAGAACTCAAAGTTTTTTCATGGGATATTGAATAAAAAGCGTAGCCAATTAAATATTCGTGGTATAATGGTCGAAGGTGTATGGACTGAAAAGCCGGACCAAGTGAAACATGAATTCTTCGAACACTTCAAGAACCATTTTGATAGACCTACATGTAGTCGAGCACGTATCGATGTGACTTACCCGAAGACGATTACGAGTGAGCAGCAGCTGGACCTCGAACGAGAGGTGACTATAGAGGAACTTAAGGAGGCGGTATGGGATTGTGGCACGGACAAGTCACCGGGTCCGTATGGGTTCACATTTGGTTTCTTTCGACATTTTTGGACAACCATTGAAAGAGATGTTTTTGAGGCAGTAAAGTATTTTTTCAATCATGGTGACATTCCTAAAGGTTGTAATTCTTCTTTTATAGCCCTTATTCCGAAAACACGGGACGCTAATTTAGTTAGTAATTTTAGACCGATAACTCTTATCGGTAGTATCTATAAGATCATTGCGAAAATCATGGCGAACCGTCTCGTTGGTGTTTTGGGTGATATTGTGCACGAGGTTCAATCAGCTTTTATAGCGGGGAGGCAAATATTAGATGGTCCGTTCATTCTAAATGAGGTTCTACAATGGTGTAAAGTAAAGAAGAAAAAGTCTTTACTTTTCAAGGTTGATTTTGAAAAATCCTATGACTCGGTTCGATGGGATTATTTGGACGATATTTTGAAGAAGTTCGGTTTTGGTGATAAGTGGTGTGATTGGATTTTAAGCTGTCTTAAGTCGTCGAGAGGGTCTGTTATTATTAATGGAAGTCCTACTGAGGAATTCCAATTCTTCAAGGGGCTTAAACAAGGTGATCCGTTATCCCCATTCTTATTCATTCTTGTCATGGAGAGTTTTCATTTATCATTTCAATGTGTCGTAGATGCTGGAATGTTTAAAGGAATTAATTTAAGTCCTTCGTTGAATCTTTCTCACATGTTTTATGCGGATGATGCGGTGTTTGTGGGACAATGGTGCGATACTAACATTACTACTCTTATTCATATGTTGGAATGTTTCTATCGAGCATCGGGTCTTCGAATCAACATGTGTAAAAGTAAGATTATGGGAGTGAATGTGAAGGATGAGGAGGTTAAACTTGCAGCTTCTAAACTCGGATGCCTTACTCTTACTACCCCCTTCTCATATCTAGGCACTAAAGTGGGAAGTAATATGGGGAGAGTTCGAGCTTGGGATGAGGTGATTGACAAGGTGAAAACTAGGCTCTCTAGATGGAAGATGAAAACCTTATCTATTGGAGGTAGGTTAACCCTCCTCAAATCTGTTTTAGGATCGTTACCTATATTTCATATGTCCATTTTTAGAGCCCCTTTGACTGTTCTTCATAAGATTGAATTATACGTTGCCATTTTTTTAATGGTCACGACTTAAGAAGTAACAAAGCTACTTGGGTGAAGTGGAATAGTGTTTTGGCATCTAAAACGAAGGGGGGACTAGGCGTGTCAAGTCTTTATGCATTAAATAGAGGCTTAATGATTAAATGGGTTTGGAGATTTCTTTCTCAAAAGTCTTCCTTATGGGCGAGAGTCATTAAAGCTGTTCATGGTGATGATGGGAATTTGGGTAAGTCTTTTAAGTCTGGTCATCGCTCTTGTCGGAGGGATATAGTACACGAGTTAAATGTTTTGAAAAAACAAGGCATCGATGTTTTTGAGTTTCTTAGGTTGAAGTTGGGTAACGGTGAGTCCATAGCTTTCTGGGATGATAACTGGATAGGTGGGGCTGTCCTCAAGGAGAAATATCCTAGAGCGTATGCTCTTGAATCCGACAAAGCTGTTTCGGTCAGCTCTAAACTACATGGCTCGAGTTTGGATGTGTCTTTTAGGCGTAAAGCTAGAAATGGAGTTGAATTGGAACAATATAACGCGATGGCTGAAGTGGTGCAAACAGCCCATCTAGTACCGTGCGCAGATAGGTGGGTGTGGTCTTTGGATAGTTCGGGGGAGTTTTCAGTGGCTTCTATTCGGAAACTTATAGATGAGAAACGTCTTGAGACCGTGGACAGTGGGACTCGTTGGATCAAATGTGTTCCTATTAAGGTGAATGTGATAGCTTGGAAAGTCAAGATTGATGCGCTCCCAACAAGACTAAACATCTCACGTAGAGGAATTGATATTGAATCCATTTCATGTCCAATATGTAATCGTGGGGTCGAATCCTCCAGCCATTTATTCTTTGGCTGTAGCTTGGCTAGAGATCTCGCAAGAAAAATTGCAAACTGGTGGGATATTCCATACACTGATATTAACTCTTACGTGGATTGGGCAGATTGGATTCTTTCATTGCGGTTTACATACAAGCTAAAGGAGATGCTGATTGGCACATTTTATGCGATGTGGTGGTTCTTGTGGACATATCGTAATAAACTTCTTTTTGAGAACAAGGCTACCCCAAAGGCGTCCATTTTCGATGATGTAGTCACTAGATCTTATTATTGGTGTAGGTATAGATGTAAAAAGTCGTTTAGTTGGGTAGAATGGTTTAAAAACCCTAGTCTTATTTCTGTGTAATCCTAGCTCCTTGCTAGTGTTGTTTGTGTTGAATAAATTTGCCGTTCCAAAAAAAAAACAGAGGCGCTCGGAGCAAGAGAGCCCAAAATATGTACAAAAGACCCCAAAAGAGGANTATATATATATATATATATGTGGTAAAACATAGCTACATTACAATGTAGCCAATTGGCTACATTTCCTTTGAAAAAAAGGGTGGGGACAGGGGGAAAATATGTTTCAGGGACTTACCGCAGTGACTGAATTGTACATTATTAAAACTTTTTTCAAAGGAAATGTAGCCAGTTGGCTACATTTGTAATGTAGCTATGTTTTCCCCATATATATATATATAGAATGAGGTTCATCTAAAATAGTGTTTAAAGTGAGACAATATAAGAAGCCAATAGTTAGATGCCAAGTGTACACTTAATTTATACAATTATTAGAAATTAATTACTCCCTCCGTCCCAAAATTATTGTCCACAGACAAAAAACACACAGTTTAAGAAAAACATCATCATTACAGCTTTCTCTTTCTTACTTTTTGCACAAAGACAGTTTCACCCTTAAACAATTAATTTCCAACTTCTTTAAAGTTTGTAATAATAACTACAAGTGAGGGTAATATGGTAAACTTGATTTATATTCCCTATATATTTATGGAAGTGGACAATTAATTTGGGACAACCGAAAAAGGAAAGATGGACTATAAATATGGGACGGAGGTAGTATTAAATATGAAGGGCAATGTCGGAATTTTACCATTCATTTTTTTTTGATGAAAATTTTACCTTCATTTTGATATCCTAAGAAACAGTTAAACACCACACACATTTCCATGACTAATTATTAAAAACTACTTCCATTAAAGACGTTCCACCTCTCGTTTCTCTATCCGTCTGTTTCGTTATCTCAAGCCGCAATATGCATGATTTAATTTGCCGTTGATCATTTCTGTATTAGACATTGGTTTTTTCTAGTTATTATCATCTGCTAATATATTGTCCGTGTGACCTTGTGTATGGGTAGCAACCACGCAAGACTCGAAACCTTAGTAACGTATCTACTTTTATCGCCTCGAGTATCGGATCCAATTGTCGCCGCCACCTTTGACGTTTTTAGTCACCACTTGTTTATTAGTTAACTTTTATCGTGTATCATACATTTGTTTTCCAAGATTTTTAGATCATCTAGTTGTATCAACGCACCGATTAGTTATTCATCCTGTATCGATTAATTTTAGTCGTCGTGTATCATTTTGTTTGTTTTAAAGATGATTAGGTGCTAGTTGTATCATTGTACCGGTTCGTTATGCATTGTGTATCAATTAGTGGCGGCTTGCATCCCCACAACTTCACAAATTTGACCCACTTTCGAGAACATACCAAGCCTCTTTTCGACCGTCAAAGTTGGTTTGTGGTGAAGCTTTTCGTATTTCTTTCTTGACCTCTGTTGAGATTGTGAAACCTTAGCCGTCACACCAGGTAGAAACCGGGAGCAACCCCTATGTCGGATTAAGGTTTCATGGTGGTACATGATTCTTGCTATTATACACGTTCTTTCAACTTGATACATTCTTTATTCAATTTGTGGCCAAGTTTCGGACACACCATGGGTTAGAATAGGTCATTGTTTTCGGGTTATTCGGATCGATATGATGTCTTCATTAATTTAGGGGTTGGATTAACGGAACACTAATAAATCAACCTGTGATTGTGTGTTTTTATCGTATGCATGTGCATGTAAATCTAGTATATTGTCTCAATATTTTGTTCCCAAATTTGTGTATGAATTTACTATCAGAATATATCGATTATTATTTTATCGCGTATCGGTTTGTTAACAATTGTCTAGCAATTGATTAGTCATGTTTAAACTTTTATTAGATTAGTTACTAGTTATACTTTTATTTGTAATGGAGGCTACTAACATTGACCTGCGATTATGATTCTTGGGCATCACTCTTTGTACGTGTATCTTAATTAATACTCAGTTTTTGTACCGCATTTGTTAGATTTTTTATGTCAATTATTAAGGTTGTGTATGTAACCTATAACAATGATTCATATCGATTCTTTATAAGGTGTGCTTGTTTGTAAGTTTGTAAATTTATGGACCCACACTTTCTGTATTTCTTGTTAAAAGTTTTTATCTAGTTATCTATTGGTATTTCATTTTTATTTTTTAATCAATTTTTCGTGTTTGTGGATAAACAACATACGCTCCATGTATCAAAAAACGTTTGAACGAACGTCAAATTAATTAAATAGTATATATATAACTTAAAGAGTGAAATTATTTAAAAAACCAAACATTCCTCACATACCAAGTGACCCATCTCCACCATTCATCCAAAAAGAAATCAATAGTTGAGATTAAAAGCATTTAATATTCCACACTTTTTTTATAATTTAAATATCTCTTAAACCGTTAATCGTTAAACGAAAATAATTACACCATCGCGACGAGCATTTAATTATCTTTCTATAGATATGCACTTTGATATGCTTTTCGACAAAAAAAAAATTCGTTTTTTTCACGTTTTTTTTTCGTGACCGAAAAAATCATATATGATATATCATATACATATATGATATCACATATCATATATGATATCACATATCATATATGACATATATGATATATCATATATGATTTTTTCGGCTACGAAAAAAAACGTGAAAAAAACGAAAATTTTTTTTTGTCGAAAAGCATATCAAAGTGCATATCTATAGAAAGATAATTAAATGCTCGTCGTAACGGTATATTTTTTTTCGCTTAAGGATTAATGGTTTGAAAGATATTAATATTTGAAAAAAAAGGATGAAAGTGGGTTTTTTAAATTGTTGGGATTAATCTCATCCATTAGATCAAATAAAGATGGTGGAAGGGTGGAGATTAGTCCCTTGGTATGTAAAAAAAATTTGGTCCTCAAATGATCTTATATCTAACTTAAAAATATGTAAAAGTTAGTTTCAAAAGTAGGCTACTAATAAATCTTCAAAAAGAATAAAATTGAGAAAACAATAATTACGGAAGCGAAGAAAGCTCCGGGCGTGTATAAAAGGTCTTTAAAATGAGAAATCATTACCACTAAATTTTAAAGAAATTACAAAAATGCCATGTATCCCATCTAATCTACCACCATCAAAGGATGATATATCTAACGGACCACATTACTTCCTATTTTGTCATACTTTAACCACTATCTTACAATAACCTCTCTCTCTCTCTCTCTCTCTCTCTCTCTCTCTCTCTCTCTATATATATATATATATATATATATATATATATATATATATATATATATATATATATATATATATATATAGAG
>LBNU01024480.1:39027-50216 GCA_014162995.1 Artemisia annua | reverse complement strand
TACAAAATACAATACTATAGAAGGTGAATGCATGGAAGAAGACGAATGAGGCACTATAAATTGAGGGTCTGAACAAAAAAGTTATACAAATCAAAATAGTTTCTCTCCAAAAATATATTATATATGTTTTCAAGTTGCAAGATATTTGGAGAAGACTTGAGCATGCATGCATGCCTCGAATTTCTTTATCAGTTATCAATCAAATAAAAATTCCATACTCAAATCAAATAATTAAAATATCCAACTGGAAACTATTAAGATTAGTAAAAGAAATCATTAATTAGGCGGTTGAATATGTAATTTCGTAAATAATGATTGAGAAATTTACGGAAATGGCCAATTAGAATAAAAATGGTACATCATCTTTGGAGTAAATGAAAAAAGTCAAACTTATTTTATAACATTCAAAACCAGTTCCTTCACATCCTAGTTGGTTTTACACGTGGAATTAATGAGTTGGCATTCATGACGTGTCATTGTATCCACGTGGATTAAATGAGGTGGCAATTTTCAAAAAAAGTTTCTTTTATTATATATATAGATTGTTGTTGTTTTATCTGTACGAATTGTTGTATTTATGAAATTTGGTTCGTTAATCATCATCTTTGTTTATAGATGTAACGATTTTCAGAGTTTATTGACATGATTCATTGTATAGAATAGTTATTTTGAAGCGAAATTGAGAAATAAATACATGGAATACATGTTTGCAAAAAACTGCACACCAAGTGTTTGACAAAATGTCTAAATGGGATTTATAACTGCGATGCACTAATTTTACACTGTGGTTTTATTACATCTTTCAATAGTAGAAACATATTTCAAATGATTGTGCCTGTTTTGTTAATGTTGAATATTTGATTATAAAAATATCTATGATAAGCACTTGGTGAAACACCCTATAGAAAAAGAGTACTTTTGGCCATTGTTTATTTCTTATGGATAAGGTGTTAAATGAATTGATAAGCTAATAGTGTTACTATATTGTCCTATTGGGATGCCTTTATATCCATTTGCCTTTGCAATGGTTTTTTTGCATCCAGAAGAATAAAGTGTAATAGATTTTAAACATTAAAGTACGATGTTTGTTTCATGACTACCAAAAGTCAAAAATGGATTACAAAAGATAAGAATTTACTAGAAAGTCACATGATAAATATTTTTGAATTTTATAGATAATGAAAATTTGTTACGGTAATAACGAGGTGAAATAATTGTACGATATACTATATCTAAACTTGAAAATATTGGTGATTTTTATCGAAGAATTGTGCAATGACTGTAATTCTGTCAACATCTATGTATAGTTTGTAGCTTATACGAAGCTTGGTATTGATGATTTCGTATTGAAGTCATTTGCAAGGTTGTCTAACAATATTTATGGCACCTTTTCAGGCATGAATTATAACCTGATAATGGAGAATCTAATTGTAGAGTGCTGGGGATTGGGCTTGTGTTCAATGATCTAACCTCGGGTATTCCGGTGAATTTCTCTCTGTTTGTTACAAACCTTCTTGCATTTCATCAGATCATGGTCTTTGTCTATGTGAAATCTGTGCCCGTTCCTTTTGTACCTCCGACTGAAAGGTATCTATTGGGTCGTGTTGAGCGTCTCTTAGGTCGTATAGGTGTATTGTCCGTTATGGGTATCGAGATGTACATCAGGACGTGGACACGTTTGAGACTGATCTTGTTTGAAGGCTTGCGAACTTTATTCACTATGATTAGTGTCGCTCACAAGCAAATAGTGTTGAAGGTATCTGGTTAACTAAGGTTATTTTCTAATTATATCTTAAGAATGAAAGATTCTATATGACATATCCAATGTGAATTGATCTAAAAAATATATGGGTCAATTCATGTAAAAGAGAATGAACAACAAAATAGCTAAAAAAGAAACGGGTCAAATGGGTCGAAAGTCACCAAAGTGTATATTTAATGTGCGAAAGTATTCCACATCTATATTGAATAGTTTACCAAATCTGCCCGACCCTTTATACGCCACCTTTACTTGTAGTATATGAAGGTGAAAGAAGCGTACTTACAATGTTGGCCCATGCAGGTAACGAGGATCATACATGCGCTTTAGATCGATCAACGGGTGAGCATAGACTAGCGGTGGTTGAAGACAAAGAGTTATTGAGAACCCAGCTTTCGAGGTGGATGAAAACATGAAAAAGGTACTTTACAGTTACTTGTGCAACGGTTGAAAAATTACCTATCAAGGTAAATCTTAATTAATAGTTACAGTTTTTGTAATCCGTGATAATCATGTAATGCTTCTTTTGCTTTATTTCTGAAATTCATTAAATTGACAAAACGGATGCATTAAAGTGACTCAAACAGATGCACTAAAGTTCATCAAACAGATGCAGTAAAGTTGCATCACATTTTATCATGTTTCCCTTTTGTGTGTAAGTATGGTTATTTATATGATAAACGTTACAAGTAGCTAAATGTAACGGACGTGTTATATTCAAGTAATTGTGTATGGATGTGTTATTAGTATGGGAAGACAAAAATACATGAGGTGCCTATGAACGTTACATTCGAGGAGTTGCTGAAGGCATGCTCAGATGGGTCACATGCACTTAATCAAAAGCCTAAAGTCGAGTTAAAGGGTAAACGAGAGAAGAGAAATAGGTATGTAATATTGGCAAGTTAACCCAGTTGGTAGATTTAGAGAAATCATTCAGGCTCCTAAAAAGGTTAATCATGTTATAATTGTCATTATATTTTTGAACTATTTCATTTGCAGCTTAGATTTTGATTTGTCACCTATAGATTCTTTCATGCTAGTTTCTTAAGGCATAACTTGAATTTGAACCCGTATCTCATCATATTTCACAGGTTACACCAACTGACCAAATGGATGCACTAAAGTGCCTCAAACAGATGCATTAAAGTTCATCAAACAGATGCAATAACGTTGCGTCATATTTCATTATGTTTCCCGTTTGTGTGTAATTGTCGTATTTACGGATGTTTGGACATTTGAGCTTGTAATACTTATGATTGCTTAAAACCAATGTCTCTTTGAGGTTTTATGTAATAAAGACATGCATGTTTTCTAGCCATGAGGTGGCCAGAATTTGTTTTAATTTATCTGGTTGTAATACTTATGATTGCTTAAAACCAATGTCTCTTTGAGGTTTTATGTAATAAAGACATGCATGTTTTCTAGCCATGAGGTGGCCAGAATTTGTTTTAATTTATCTGGTTACATTTTAAGTGACTTATCTTGTTGGTTTCCATTTTTTCAATCCGTTTTTTAATTTTAGTTAGAATCATAAGTAATAAAAAGATGCACTGTTTTTACACAAATTGATGCACTATAAAAAGATATAAATGAGCATCAAAGCATGCAAACATGAACCATAAAAAGAAGTAAATGAGCTATAACCTAAGAAAGTTACAAACATATATCCCTATGATAAAATAAAATCAGTAGCAGGTTCATTCATTTGTAAAAGGATCAAGAAGTGTACTGAGCTAAACTAAGTTTCAAAAACAACGAACCATCTAACCATTTTATACACTAGGTGGGATAACTACACACTCCCAATGAATAAACTCGGTAAAACAACGTAAACTAGCAAGTATCTCATTCCATGATGAAAGATTGCAACTCCCAACTTCCTGATGTACCTACAGGCCTTAAAAGTGTCGCCACTCTCTGCATATCCCCTCAGGATAGTCACAAGCCCCATGTTGGACAATTCTCATAATTCTGCTGGTTTCTTTGTCAACAGACATCACTGCATTATTTTCATTAAACATGATCAGAATTTAACTGCTAGTCCACATGTAGTAACGGGTCAAAAAGGATCCAAGCAGAACTAGGGTCTTTCGTCCATTATTTAGAAACCTATATCAAGTTAAATCTGATCACAAAAACTAGGTTGTTACAATAATTCTCTAATTTAATGAAATAAAATGGACAATTATAAGTCCTAATACAAGAGCTTTTTACAACAAGAAACAACATAAGATACTTTCTTTCCATAACTACCACTTAAGGGGTTTTTGGATTAGCTTATCTTATGGGCTTATTGGTTTATTGAAATATGGAAAAGCCGATATTTCAAGCTCACAAGCTTATGTACATAAGCTCATCAGCCATAGAAAATACAAACGGCTACACTAAAAAGTGTTTCTGGTCAAGCTAACCCAACACGACCCATTTTTCCACTGATTATGCATACCATGTAACATAAACAAATTCTCGTCATACAATTACATGGCGGGCGCTTTATAATGTTACGTATACAAATTATCTGGTCTAGTGACTGTAATGCCTCCAACCCAAATGTGTAAAAGGGAAATAATCTAAAGCAAAAGGGGAATAATCTAAAGCAGTACTTGACACAAGACTCTGAAGTAAATCAATATCTTGGGGCCGTAGGACTTAAAGTTGTGTTAGTCGCAAAGGATCAACTATCCAAATTAGTTACTAAAGTGTCCACACAATAGCTAGATTATGTATTGCAATAAAAGGTGTCTCAGATCGAACTAACCAGCCAATATATTGTTCATCAGACAAGTGTTTAACCTACTGTGAAATTCAACAAATGGATCATCAAGACATGATTGGATTGAAATTGTTACATTTAAGTAGTAATTCGTCAAAGTCAAGGAAGGCAAAATTTGACACAAAATATGTATGTGAATTGGGCAAGAGTGATGGAATCCATAGTAGTGATTTAATTGCCAACAAGAACTAGACATAACAAAGAGTTACATGTAAGGACGAGAATACTAATTTTGTTACCCAATGCAATAAAGGAACCAGTAAAGTTTGAGAATCTGCAAGCGCTAGAAATGTTTCAGAAGCTATCTTTCGTTATTTACCTCATTTATACAAGTATAAAATTTTGTGTTCATATAAAGATGATAGATGATACATATACAAGATGTGGACTTATGTAAACCAGCAAGCAAGAATGTGGTCAACGTATCTAAATCAAAATGAAGCAACATAAACTTACATTCTCATTGTCACATGCTATCATATCACCGAAAGAAACCTGAAGAAAAAAGAAATATAATGTTACTCAATAATTTTACTAAATCTTACTCCGATACTATAATCAGCCGCCTTGCTGCCCTAATACGTCCAAAAAGATGCTCTAATGGTTCAAACGGATGCACTAATATCTACCTTTTCGATGCACTATTCATACTCATAGATGCCCTAATATCTACCTTTTCGATGCACTAATCTAAATGCCCTAATATGTTCATCGATGCACTAAATATACAAACAGATACACAAGTAGTTCCAATGATACATTAAACATACCAACACATGCCCAATTAGTTTCAACGATGCACTAAACATACACACATTGATGCTTTAATATGTCTGACCATGCACAATACTCATTGATGCCCTAATATGTGATGCCCTAACCATACTAACACTTGTTGTAGCGTTTACTTCAGATTTAACCTGATGCATGATGCGCGGGATTGCGACCACGCACTAGGGTTTTACCTCTCAAGGGATCTTGAGAAGCTTGCAATCCCCACCATGCAGTGTACCTGACCGATGTAGTATAGTGTAGTGGCAAGTACCGGGGGATTGATCGTTCTCTCAGGGAATAGTGTCGTTAGGATTGAAAAGCTACTCTAATAGGTCTAGGGGTGAGGGAAGATTCTTTTTGTATTTTTATATTTTTAGGAAAGCAAGTAAAAATCTCGGGTTTGAAGGAGTGGGCGGAATTAGTTGCTAGTCAACTAACCCAAATAACTACTAATGCAAATAAAATAAAATAACAAGAAAGTAAATGGTTGTGAAAACTAATATGGAGAGAAGTGTGTTTACTTAGATTTCCTTACTCCCTAACTATCTTTTACCGATTGATTAGTGTGTATTAATTGCGTGGATGACGGATTGTATTCCTTAATACCATTCGTAGGGGTGTGTACGGACTTCCCCTAACTCTATGAGATCCTACTTCACTCCTATGTCGAGCCGGCTAAGAAGCTCCTAACATGGGATCACTAGAATTCACTCATGCATTAAATACAATCAAAATAACCTTAGTACACCTTGATTCATGTTTTTTAAGAAGTTCAAGCATGTTACCAACCGGAAGTCTGCCAGTTTTCTTAAGCCTAACATCGATAATCACCCATCCAATACAATTAATAACACACCATTCAATCAATAATCAATAGTTAGGTTTCATTAGATCTAAGCAAACACAAAGAAAATCTAGCCTAACAAAAGACAAGAACAAGATAGAATCAAACAACATATAGACATATTGAATGATTAATTGATTACTTATCTTCAATGTAACATGGAAGATCCAAGGGTATAAAACCCTTAAAAAAGCTGCAAAAATCATCTAGGGTTTCTCTCTAAAAAGTTCCACACGAATGACTGAAAATTATGCGAATATATATAGAAAAACAGATCTGATGGCGTCACGTTGTGATCTTAACGCCGTCACCTCGCCGTGGTTAGGGTTTCTTGATAGCCTTCTTGACGTCGTCCCTCTTTAATCCGTTCTGGCTTATCAAGACTTGACGCCGTCAAGCATGGTCTTGACGTCGTCTGGAGTACTGTTCCAGCAGATTTTGACTCTTTGTCGAATTCTTCACTTTTATGCTCCGAAAACGTCCAAAATGCTTCCTTTTCCAGAATTTCTCTCCAAAGTACCTAAAATGCCAAAAGGAACGATTTAGGGCGATATTTGATCAAATAGATACGATTTAGGGCTTAAATAACCCCCGAAAAGCGGTACACTTTTCGCCTAATCAAATACCCTTACACTTGAGATTTGCTTGTCCTCAAGCAAATGCGCTTTTATTCTAATCAAAATACAAGTTAGGGGTCATTTAACACTAATATAAAAGTAATTACAACAAATAATCGTTCCACTTTAATCATAATAAGCACGGAGATTACACACTAGCACCTCACAAGTAGTGTTTAGATACTCACATCTCTCAAGTGTCATAGAATTATATCTCATAAATGAAAATAGACAATATCTCTCACTACCTGTCATAGCAAATAGATTACCATAGGCTTGGGAAAGGATCGAAAACCTTCTCCACTAGGCGTAAGCACCTAAGATAAACTATCAAAGAGGACTTTACAAAAGGGTTGTAATGAGGTGTAGGGATATGATAAACACGGTTTTGTTGGAAGAGGGATATTTTACTGGTGGCTAGTTAAAGATCTTGATTAATTACATGTACAATATGGCGTTGCTAAGCCAAGACTAAACTCGACTAACGCTAATAAAAAACTAATAAAAACATAAAATAAACATAAAAAGAAACGGGATGGTAGTCCATATATTTTTTCTACTTTTCTTTTTCTCATTTTTTTGTATTTTTCTTGATTTTTCGATTTTTTTTTCATACACTCTTGCCCTACCATCCAAAATAATACATCATAGGGGCCTCGGTTCTCCCCTTACACTTGAACTTTTACATACTTTACAAATAACTAATCTAATGACTCGAATTAAGATAATCGAAACACTTGGAGTACTTTTAAAATATTTAGCACATATGGGGGTAATAATGTTGTTCTTCCCCATTACTCCATTACTCTAGTACTTTACCCATGAGTCCCAATCGTCCCAAAAGAATATGTACAAGGATATGACTCGACTTAGCAACCATGTAATCAATTAGATAATTAACTAAGGTTTTAACCAAATGTTGTCACAATAATGCACTAAAGGTGAGTGCATACAAGGTAGGCTAAGGCGATTTGGGTGTACATTTAAGTGGGGTGTAACAAATTCTTCCTTTAAGTAAAATGCTTAAAGTTAGAAACGAAAAGATAGGCTCGGAGGGGTGTACTAGGGGTATCGTGTACCAAAAATGGGTACAACGCTAAGGGTGTGGGAGAATTACTTGACCAATGTAGTCAAAGTAATTATAACAAAAACACAGGTGTAAAACAAGGGTTAATCCTAATGCCTCTGATCATGTAGTAAATCTAACTACACGAATGCAGTCTCACTTGTGGATTCGGGATGGTCCTATCGCAAGTTCTAGAATCTAAATGCTACCGGTACACACATCATAGCATTAAAGATGAATGCTTTTCCTACCAATTCTAGGGGCGAATTAACCTCACATATTTGGGGTGGAAAAATTTTTAGTGGTACGGTTTTTGTGCTAGTCATATAACTCCTATCCATGAGACGCTCATTAAGACCAAAGTTTCACTCCTAAATGTTGTAAAAAATTTTAAATTTGGCACTAAAATTACCCTAACAGGTATTTCTCTCAGTTTTATTACACATCTACCTTTAAACAAACAAAAATCAAGCGTAATTGCATTTTCTAAGGTATCGTAATTTACCCCCTTACACTTAAGATAAACTTTGTCCCCAATGTTCAAATAATAAGATGTAAAAGTAAATAAGGTAAAAGAATGAAATCAAATACTCCCCTGATTCGCTCGGTAGATAAAGGAGTAACATAGTTAGATCTTCTTCCAAGGAAATGAACACTCAAAGCTTCTCTTCCAAAATATAAATCATCTTCTTGTCCAAAATAACCTGTTAAACCTGAGAAAACAAACACGAAAACCTGCATAACATCGGCGAGATAAATCTGTATAAGGATATAATGCTTGTGGAATGAATATTTTGTAGATTCCTGGAGTTTATAAGTTAGAGATTTTATAAAGCATTTTATGATTCCGGAAGAAAAACAAAACTTTCAAAAAAATTCCAGAAAACTGAACTTGACTGCGTCAGCCTGGAGCTTGACGCCGTCAGAAGTGATCTGACAGATTTCTCATGTTAAGTTTCCGGAAAATTTCTGGAAAAACTCAATTCTTACTTCCTGGAAATCCTGCAAAATATCATTATGACTCGATACAAGCATTTGACTCAAACAATTACTAATATGTATGTCAATTTAATATTGTTATGATTCATGTTCATTTGTTCTTATAAACCAATTTAGATTTCCCTTACACTTATCTTTTGCAAAATACCTTTATATGTAGTTAAGACGAAGTTAAAAACAAAATAAAGCATTTTTACAATTTAGTTTGAAACATGAATAAATAACAATAAAAATAAAACATACATACTGATGTGCGGGATTGCGACCACGCAACAGGTTTTACCTCTCAAGGGATCTCAAGAGGCTTAATACCCCACCAGGCAGTGTACCTGACCGATGTAGTATAGTGTAGTGGTAAGTACGGGGGATTGATCGTTCTCCACAAGGAATAGTATTCGTTAGGTATGAAAAGCTACTCTAATTAGGTCTAAGGGTGAGGGAAGATTATTTTTGTATTTTTTTATATTTTATGAAAGCAAGTAAAATCTCGGGTTTGAAGGAGTGGGCGGAATTAGTTGCTAGCCAACTAACCCAAAAAACTACTATTGCAAATAAAATAAAATAACTAAAATTAAGTGGTTGTGAAACTTATATGGAGACAAATGTGTTTACTTAGATTTCCTTACTCCCTAACTATCTTTTACCGGTTGGTTAGTGTGTATTAATTGCGTGGATGACGGGTGTATTCCTTAATACCATTCGTGGGGTGGCGTACGTACTTCCCCAACTCTATAAGCTCCTACTTCACTCCTATGTCGAGCCTGCTAGAAGCTCCTAACATGGGATCATTAGAATTCGCTCATGCATTAAATACAACCATAAAAACCTAGTACGCATTGGTTCATGTTTCTTAAGACGTTCAAGCACGTTACCATATAGGAGGTTGGCCAGTTTTCTTAAGCCTAACATCGATAAACAATCATTCAATACAATTAATAACACACCAACAATCAATAATCAATAGTTAGGTTTCATTAGATCTAAGCAAACACAAGGTAAATCTAGCCTAGCATGTTAATTGAAAGACAAGCATAAGATATGATTAACCAACACATAGACATATTGATTAATTTGAATGGAGACTTATCTTTAATTGAACATGGAAGGGTCAAGGGTGAAAAACCCTTGAAAAAAATGATAAAATCGTCTAGGGTTTGTTCCCAAAAATTTGCACACTAATGAATGAATAATAGAAAAGTATATATAGAAAATACACTCTGACGGCGTCAGGTTATAGGTCCTGACGCCGTCAGCTCGCCGCCATTAGGGTTCTCGGATGGCCTAGATCTACTGCTGACGCAGTCACTTTTAAAATAACTCTAGGCCGTCTCTCTTTAGCATTACACCTGACGGCCTAGGATTGTTAACACCTGACGCCGTCAGGTGTAAACATCAGTCAGAATCCACTCCTTTGTCTTGGTTGGCTGACGACGTCACCTTGTGACTTTGACGCCGTCAGGAAGGATTTCCAGCATTCTTTTGAGACTTTGTTGTTTTCTTTACTTTATGCTCCAAAAACGTCCAAAATGATGTGTTTTCCAGAATTCTTCTCAAAAGTACCTAAAATGACAAAAGGAACGATTTAGGGCAATATTTGATCATATTAACACGAATTAGGGCTTAAATGACCCCCTAAAATGGGTACACTTTTCACCTCATCAAATACCCTTACACTTGAGGTTTGCTTGTCCTCAAGCAAATAGGCTTTTATTCCAATCAAAATATGAGTTAGGGGTCATTTAACACTAATATAAAAGTAATTACAAGAAATAGTTACTCGACCCTAATCATAATAAATACGGAAATCATACACTAGCACCTCATAAATAGTGTTTGGATACTCTCATCTCTCGGGTGTTATAAACCTATACAACTACATTTGAAATGGAATAAAATCACTAACTACCTGTCATAGCAAATAGATTACCATAGGCTTGGGAGAGGATCAATTACTCCTCCACTAGGCGTAAGCACCTAAGATAAACTATCAAAGAGGGCTTTCCAAAGGGTTGTAATGTAAGGTGTAGGGATATGATAAACACGGTTTGGTTGGAATAAAGGGTATTTTACTGGTGGCAATTTAATTATCATGATCAAATACATGTACTATACAATGTTGCTAAGCCAAGACTCGACTCAACTTAAGCTAAAAACGAAATAACAAAAACATAAACTAACATAAAAAGAAACGGGATGGTAGTCCGTATGTTTTTTCTACTTCTCTTTTTCTCATTTTTTTTGTATTTTTCTTGATATTTTTTCTTTTTTTTCTTTTTTTTTGCATACACTATTGCCCTACCATCCAAAATAATACATCATAGGGGCCTCGGTTCTCCCCTTACACTTGAACTTTTACA
>LBNU01024480.1:0-12136 GCA_014162995.1 Artemisia annua | reverse complement strand
AGAGAGAGAATACTTCCAATTATGACTAATATAGGTTCTAGGTTTCGTTTATTTATTTGTTTGACCACACAAAGGTTAATAACAACAACCAAAAATTTAAAAGTGAACATGATTCAATTCAAAGATTTTATGAACAACCAATCGATAAATATGAATCAATACAAGTTCCAACTAGTAACACCAAATCACAAGTTTAATAATCAGTAAAATTTCAAATGGAAAGGGAATTTTTAAGGAAACTCTTTTGAAGTGAGTGTGGTTTCGCTCGAATGAAGTGCCCAGAAACATTGAAAAACCTAGATACAATTAGAAACCCAATCGACTTCGAACAAACCCAAACAGCTGATAGCAAAATCGAAACCTTGTTCTTTGTGAAGATTTTGTAAGTGAGAATTGAGGTGAGTGGTGGGTGGACTTGTGTGAATCGAATATGGAATGTATGATACAAAAATAATATAAAGGGAGGTTTGATTCCTCTTCCTCTTGATGTCAGTTATCTTGAAACCAAATAAGTATCGCCCCCCATGGTTATCATCTCATTGTGCTTGAACTTGGGTTAAAGACGATGGGTCAGACAGTTTTTTGTTTGTCATCAGGTCTGGTCGCGATTCAGATGGCAGGTGGGAGAGGCGTAACAGAAGGGAAGAGGGAAGGGGAGCATAAACATGTGCGTTTGGGTTGAGGTTAACGGAGGAGAGACAAGGAGAGTCAAAACATAAAATAACTCCTATTTTCTTTATTGATTTTTTTGTTAATTATTTTATATAATTAGTTTAGGATTTATTTCAAAAGATGTGTATTAATCAAAAGTGAATGGTAAATAAAAAGTGAGTTGTGAAAATATTTTTTGTTTCGCAATGCTCGCGGGGATTTAAGTGTACCCCGTGTTCCGTTGAGCTCAAGTGTAATTTTTGTGTTTTCGAGATAACGGGAGTGCTAAAATATTATTAAAAAGAACGTTTTTATAATAATGATATAAAAACAAGGTTTATTAATTTCGGATAACAAGTATCGCATTTATGCCATTTACTAAGGATTCGTGTCGGTACGCGTGTGGTATTTGGTGTGCGAGATATCTCTCGTTAATACTCAGTAATAGTCATAAAACAAAAATGTTCGTGTATTCTGACAAAATATACAATAAGTGTGTCACTTGTAAGCTACCTGTGTTGGTTTGGTTTCCGAAATAGTTCTGTAGCTCATGTATGGTTAGGTAAATTGACATTTATTATTTTAAATTTGTTTGGAAAATTACAGTTTGTTACAGTCACACCCTCCTTAAACGGAATCGGGTCCTCGCGATTCAATTCAAGTTACCCATTTAGATCGAAAAAGATGAGTACGTACGCCACGAGGATACATTCTTCACGTTCCCCAAGTGAATTCAGGACCTTTTTGCGAGTTTCTACGAACTTTGACGATAGGGATAGGTTTTGGTTCTTTTACTAAAAAAAAATTTGTAGTTAGGTAAACTGATGTGACTCAAATCATAGTTATCATGTATTTTAAACATGGTCGGGAAAACCATGTCTCAAAAGTTAATCATTTAATCACCCTTTAATACAAAGTCCTATAATTGACCAGAGAAATTTTGGCCACATCAATGGGGTTATCTCGGGAAAACACTATTAGCGTTTTGTGATCCTATAAACGCATTTTCAAAAGGAAAGTCCTAAAAAACATTCAAGAAAAGGAGGTAGTCAGGATGTTTGTTTCAACAAGTTTGGGGGCTTAATGACGAGCTCATCTTGATGGTGTTCAATTTTAATATCAAGCGAATTTCAATAACGTAAGTATTCAATTTACTTTAAAAGTACCAAGGGTAGTAACATAAAATGCTTTTCAATTCGGCAAATAGTTCACATGGTGATTATCTATAGAACGGATTGTACAATAGTTTATAGACGTAATAGGAAACAATTCATCATTTGAATATTGTAGCAAAATTGTAGTTTGTTTTGTGATTTAGTAGTAAGGAGTTCATAGGGGAGTAAAATAGTTTGTAAGTGAGTAAGACTGGTAGGATAATTGTAATATGGTTTTATAAATGCTAGCGAAACTGTTTGTTGTTTTATAAAACGGTAGTAAGGTAATGAATCGGTTTATTTACATCATGATAAAATAGTTGTAAAGATGATTCGTAAAATGTTTATAGGATAGTAGGAAAACAATTTATTGTTTATAAAATAGTCGCAGGTCAAAATCCTGATTTACATGAAATAGCAGTAAAATCTTGTTGGATGACAGTAAAATGGTTTGTAAAATAATTGTAATAGTTTGTATGTTAATAGTGACACAATTTATTATCTTATAACACGGTAGCAAGATAGAAAACTGGTATTCTCGAGGGATACATGAAGGATTAGGTGTCTGTTCCAAGTATAGTTGTCCAGGTTGCCCCTTAAGGTCTAAGGCCCTTAAGGTCTTAAGGTTTCTGTTGGGCATAACATCTCTGCTGAATAGGGAGTTTGTGTAGTTCAGAGTGCGACCATGAAAGGAGGGTGTTGATTTCTACTATCAATCATTGTTGTCTCAGTAGTGTACTGGTACTTAACGTGGAAGGTACAACATCGATTGAGTGTAGGGTAGGTGACTGTAACATAACCAGATTGTGATAAAAGTAATTCCATTTAAGTGAAAAAGTAATATGATGCGGTGCGTTTGGTGTAGATGTTCATGTTCATGTTATGCGATGATATATGTATACACACAGAAATTTTAAAACTTCAAAAATCAAGTAAAAATCAATTTGGACCATAATTCTAGGTATAACTATTCTCAGTATCGCAAAATTCACCTCTGAGTCGGACATAGGTGATCAGGCTATGTTCCCACTGTCCCTGGTCGAATATAGGTGATCAGTCTATATTCCACCGAGTTCAATGAATTTTGAAATACTCAACTCAGTTACCTAGTAATATATTCCATACTTAAAAAATGTTTTATCATAAGTAAGGCAGGCAGGCTTAGCAGGCAGGCACGTGACGGTCCATAGAGGTCAAGTTTTTTGTAAACGTAGTTATAGTCTAGGTTTTAAGAATACCCAGTTCTCTATAACCAATGCTCTAATACCAATCTGTGAACACCCCAAATGGGTCCAGCGGAAGCATACATTGTACTGGGGGTGCTACTCAATCAGTATCATAACACAAGTACAAGAACGTTTTTTATCTTCAACCATTTAGAATAACTTTCATTATCAAAAATATTCAAATTTACATTGTTCAAAATGGGTGCAGAATACAGGCCCATATAAGAGTTTAAGCGGTCCAAATATGTGTCAGAGTTGTCTATGACCATCATGCCATGCCCAAAGCCTTCAGTAGTTAGCTATCGCCGTTAAACCTGAAAATACATGCTAAAAGTGTCAACACGAGGTTGGTGAGTTCATTGGTGTATAATAAAACAGTAGTATTGTGAGTTCAATAGAGAGTTTTGTGACCGCTGTGTGGCTCACAATGTCATGAAAATAGTGTTTACCTTACAGTAAAATTAGAATGGTGGACCATGAGTAGATGTGTGATCATTATAAAAAAACAAAATGTCACATAGTAAATAGTTGATTACGCTAGCACTAATTCATGCAACGAAGCTATAACAGTGTGCATGCTCAAAGAGCATGTAATCAGATATAGGGCCCGGCAAGTGTTTATCCCAGACACTTGTATTTCGACATGGTATAGTTCACGTTTTCCTATCCGGTCAAAACCGAACGGGGAAGTTACCCCCAATAGATCTATTTATAAACTTCGGCTTCCCAGCAGGAATTAACGGTTCATTGAGGTGGGCATAATTGGGACATAACAGAGCTTAGGCTAATCCACGTAAAAGCATAAATAACAGTTTTTGGTCCATAAAATAGTTTTGCATGTTTCTCGCCTTATAGTGAAACAAGTGTAAATAGAGTGGGGCTATAACTCACCATATTTGAGTTCAAAACTTGTGTCCGTGAGAAAATAATCGAGAATGCAACCAATATTGCAGCATAAATGCATTTGAATAATCAATCAAATATTCAGCAAATCAGTAGTGTTTGAGTAAACAATTGCGCATTCAAAAAACAAGCCATGCGAGTTAGTTAAAAACAAGCATGTATGTTCCCCAAAATAGTTTAAAAACAAAAAGGTAGGGTCATGAACTCACCTCAGTGAATATGCAGTCAGATAGTGCAACAAATCATATAGTATTCGGCACAACACGCGACCTAGGTTAGTAAGGCATGTTTTAGTTACAGTTTAAGTTAAGTCAACGAAGTTTAATTAAACTCAAAAGTTTTAAAAGTGTTGCGTTTTGTTGCTTGTGTGGCAGCGTTTTGAAAAACAGTTTGCTAAATGTTGTGTGTGATTGGTCTTGGGAAGTTGTTAAGTTACAACGAAATAGATAGTGAAATGAATAGTCATTGGATCAGAAACAATCAAGGACAAGATGTGGGAAAGGATCACGAATAGTTGTTAGACTTGACGATTTGGTAAAACCTTTATCAAAGAATCTGTTAATACGAATGACGTGTATGTAACTATATATACTCGATCATGCCCATTTTCCCAAGGAAGGAAAATGTATATTTAACCTACAACTTATTTTCTTTACAAAACAACAATAACAAAGTGACACTAAATTCGTTTTAGCTATTTTTTTTATGACATACGATAAATATATTTACATACACGCTTCGTAATTACAAGTCTTTGATAAAGTTTACCAGATCCGTCAACGTCCTTTAAAAAAAACAAAAAACTATTCGTGATCCTTTCCCACATCTTGTCCTTGAATTGTTTCTGATCCAATGACTAATTCATTCTCACTATCTATTCGTTGTACACTTACCACACTTCCAAGAGCCAAAGTACACACACACATTTAGCAAACTGTTTTTCAAAACGCTGCCACACAAGCCAACAATTAACGCAACACTTTAAAATTTGATTTAATTAAACTTCGTTGAGTCTTAAACTTAAACTGTGAACCTAAAACATGCCTTACTAACCTGAGGTCGCGTTTGGTCCGAATACGATATGATTTGTGCACTATCTACTGCTATTCAACGGAGGTGAGTTCAGACCCCTACCTTTTTGTTTTTAAACTATTTTGGGGGAAATAACATGAATTGTTTTTTAACAAACTCGAACACTTGTTACTTCTACGCTGGTGGTTCAACATTAAGGACACCAGCTGTAATATTATGAGTCCTATGCAGATCTTAGCAATCTGCCAAGAACACTTATGAGGGAATATACATATGTAATTCCCAGTGATTCAGTGGAAATTCCTGCCAGGGTCAACATCAAACAGCCCTGAAAGCAGGTCACTTCGGTAATTCCTTGAGGATTACGCTTAGCGATCATGGCGGTTTCAAAACGGTCTACAGTCGTGGGGTGATCTCCAGCGAGTCACCCAATCATTGATCTACTCAGGTAGATCTCGTAAGCCCTCTCGGGGGTATCCGGTTTGGGAACGGCCTTGGTAAGGATTAGAAGGAATCTTCACACTATGCTGTTGACGATCTCTAACTCCTAACCTGTAAGTACCGGACGTTTTATTGCTAACTGTCTTATGCAGGAACATTTGGCGGTTGTTGCTGATTGTAGAAAGGATGCCGAATCATCACCTCATGCTCACACTTCAACATCAAATTCAAAGAAATTATGATCATAGAATGGGCTTCAACTATGCTTCCACAACTCTGATAAAGAAGATCATGATCCAGAAAAGTGTGAGCATGCCGACTCAAAGATGTTCGAAATCACATGGAGACATTTCTACTCAAAGATGACTTGAAGATACTCACTTGGATGATGAACTCGAAGTATGGCCAAAGATTATCCTACACCTCAAACAAGTCATCTAGAGTCCGCTGCTGAAAGCACAAAGCTCATGACAATGAAGAATCAACAACTGCGAGCTACAAAGATATCGACAAAGATTTAGATGCTATAACTTAATGCTTAATTTCCGGGGTGACCTCCCTTAGGGGGAGATTGTTAGGAATACGTTTTTTTCTTATAGAAGATTCGGTCACCCCAAATATTGTTTAGCATCATGTAGCTCGTAGTATTTATCATATTAGTAAAAACGTAGTTTAGTATTAGTTAACACCGTGGAGGACGGATGGGTCTTTACCCACTGTACACCCGATCCACAGCCTAGTAGAGGCGTTTTATAACTTGTAACTATAAATACCCCTCACCTTGCAAGGGTGAGGGTTGGACCTTGCACATAGTTAATCTAATATTTCATGTGTTTCTCTCTCTAAAGGCTCCCAACCTCTCATCTTTCTCTCTCTAGATTTCTTGCACTATTCGATCCATAAAAATCACAAGAACCATACGAGTTTATGTTTATATGTATCCTACAGTTAAACTCATCACTCACATAAAATATTAAAATTAATTATTCTGGCAAGTTCTAACATTTTTATAAGTTTTTTTTTATATTCTTATACTACCCGGTTTACGTTTTCGCGTCTTAAAAACTTTACGTTTGTAATTACCGGGATCAAACTCTTGCACTTAACACAACATAACACAAAATAATCTACACCAAAACCCCTTAGTCACACTCCACTAACTAGACACTTGCCCTTCATTAGGACAAGTGTTACACATCTTTTGCATGATACCACTTAACAAAACTAGCTAAATCTTATTTACTTTTCATTTAATACCAAGAAACTCTTATCCTTTCCTTATCTTCTTGTTATGAACGACCCAAATACAGCCCAAAATCACATATTTCTTCAAAGTTCACTAGTTTCTTTGATTATTTGTTGAAGATCTTATGTTCTTTAGGCTTGTACTTGGTTAAATTCACTCAAACAACACTTTATCTCATCAAAACTTGGTTTATATGGAAGATTTATAAAAGGTGTTTGATGAGGCGAAAAGTGTACCGCTTTTGGGGGGTCATTTAAGCCCTAAATCGTAATTATTTGATCAAATATTACCCTAAATCGTTCCTTTTGTCATTTTAGGTACTTTGGAGAAGAAATCTGAAAAAGGAAGCATTTTGGACGTTTTTGGAGCATAAAAGCGAAGAAAACGACAAAGTCTCTGAATCTGCTGGAACAGTACCTGATGAGACGAAAAGTGTTACGCTTTTAGGGGGTCATTTAAGCCCTAATTCGTATAAATGTGATCAAATATTGCCCTAAATCGTTCCTTTTGTCATTTTAGGTACTTTTGAAAGGAATTCTGGAAAACATGCATATTCGGACGTTTTTGGAGCATAAAAGTGAAGAAAACGACAAAGCCTCAAAGAAGCTGGAAATTACAACCTGACGGCGTCAGGAGTCACAAGGTGATGCCGTCAGTAAGGATGACAAAAGAGTGGAATTCAATTATCAAACGACAGGCCAGAAAGATTTCAAGAATTTACACCTGACGGCGTCATGTGTTAGAAGATGTAGGCCGTCACGTGTTAAGTTAAAGAGAGACGGCCCAGAGAGTTTTACAAGCTGACCACGTCCCAAATGGATCTAGGCCATCCGAGAACCCTAATGGCGGCGAGCTGACGGCGTCAGGCCCTATAAGCTGACGCCGTCCGAACTTATTTTCTATATATATTCCAAATTTTCATTCATTATGTGTGGAACTTTGTAGAGAACTTTTAGGGCAAACCCTAAAGACGAATTTTCTATGACTTTTAGGGTTTCTAACCCTTGGAACCCTAGTGCTTAATTAAAGATAAGTCTTCACTTTAATTAATCAATATGTCTATGTGTTGGGTTGTCTATCTATCTTGCTTGTCTTTCAATTAACATGAGTAGCTAAATTCTCTAGTGTTTGCTTAGATCTAATGAAACCTAACTATTAATTATTGGTTAATTGGTGTGTGTTGTTGTTTGTTGGGATGATTGTTTCATCGATGTTAGGCTCAAGAAAACTGGCCAACCTCCTTTATGGTAACGTGCTTGAACGTCTTGGGAAACATGTAGTCGAGGCATACTAGGCTATTAAGGTAGTATTTAACGCATGAGCCACTGTTTACAACCCCTATGGTTGTGCCGTGCATGGCATAGGGCGAGATAAGAGCTCATAGAATTGGAGAGATATGTATGCCACTCCATGAGTTATTAGGAATACACCCTTCATCCACACAAGTAACACACATATCAATTAACCGGTAAAAGATAGTTAGGGAGTAATGAAATCTAAGTAAACACAATTTTCTCCATATTGTTTTCACAACCACAATAGTTTTAGATATTTTATTTTCAATTGCATAAGTAGTAAACTTGGGTTAGTTGACTAACAACTAATTCCGCCCTTCTTCCAAAACCGAGATTTTAATTGTTTTCATAAAAATATAAAAACACAAAAAGAATCCTCTTCCACCCTTAGACCTTTAGAGTAGTTTTTCTAACCTAACGAACACTATTCCCTGTGAGAGAACGATCAATCCCCCGTACTTACCACTATCCTATACTACATCGGTCAGGTACACTGCCTGGTGGGGTTGTAAGCCTCTTGAGATCCCTCGAGAGGTAAAACCTGTGACCTTTTAGGTAGAAATTTTTATTTCTTTGGGTCTACTCGCTAGAATCCTTTCTAGTGAGATTTTTATTTTATTTTCTAGGATTTTCTTTAGTCTATCTTTTTCTTCATGTTTTTGTTCGTAATCTTTACCATCCGCCATCATGGAAGGTGGTAACATCCTTGATCCCAACAACCCAATTCAACCAAACCACCCACCACAACCAAACCAACCTCCTAGATCCCGCACCTTAGGAGAGTACTCCCAACCTAGCCACCTTGGCTATCGAAACACCATTGAGCTCACTCAAAGAGCCAATGTCACTCCCTTGCGATCCGACACCATCCGGTTGGTGCAAAGCGGATGCGCATTCCATGGACTTCGTTCCGAAGATCCAAACCAACATCTCAAGGATTTCCTCAAAATCGTAGATTCCATAGACCTTGATGTTGCAACTCGAGAGACGACCCGATTGCGTCTCTTCCAATTCTCTCTACGGGACCAAGCTAGTCAATGGCTTGAGCGACTTCCCGCAGGATCCATCACCTCTTGGGACGATCTCACAACTCGTTTCCTTGCTCAATTTTTCCCACCGGGGAGAACTACCAAGCTAAGGAATGATATCTTGGCGTTCCAACAACGCCAAGGCGAAACCCTCTACGAGGCATGGACTCGATTCAAGGACTTACTCCAAAAAGTCCCTCATCATGGCATAGACCTTTGGCTCCAAGTCCAAATCTTCTATGACCACATCAATCTCCACACGAGGCAAACCATTGACCAAGCGGCCGGTGGCAAGCTACGTGATCTAAGTGCGGAACAATCATGGGATCTCCTAGAAGATCTTGCTCTATATGACAACGAAAGTTGGAATGATCCCCGTGATTTGAATAAAACGGTCAAGGCAATATCTTTGCCTTCGAATAATTCAAGCACTTCCGACCGTAGGATCATAGAACTTGAAGACCAAGTCAAGTTTCTCATGAAATCCTACGAAGCTCCTAAACCTTCAAGCCAAGTGAACAAAATCACTTCTTCGTGCGAATTATGTAGTGGTCCCCACGACACTCGTGATTGCATGGAACTCCCCGAACAAGCTTTTGCGGACTACGCATCCACGCGTACCGACGGAGCGGGAGATAAGTGGTACACTTTCAAACCCGAGCCAAACCCCTACGGAGATTCATACAACCCCTCATGGAAAAATCACCCCAACCTTAGGTGGAAGCCAAACCAAAACGCACCCCAAAACAATTCTTCCAACCCACCTAACCGGTTTCAACCCAACGGTAACTCCTCAAACCGTACCTTCAACAACAATCCTTCCAACAACTATGGTAGTACCAACAATTTTGAAGGATTGATGTCAAATTTTATGGCATCTCAAGAAGCTCGTATAGCTAAATTCACATCCGAATTTAATCAACAACAAGTAGAGATGACCAACAAAATTGACAACTTGTTGAAGGCTCTCAACAACCAAGTGCTATCACCTCCACATAAAGACGCTAGGAACACTAATAGCGGACCCCAAGTCAAAGACCCTTCTTCATCCAAACATGTCCACTTCGTCAACGTTGTGACCATTAGACCAATTGATAGGAGTGAGAATGATAACGAATCAAAGGATGATGTTAAGGAAATAGAGGATGATAGGAAGATAGAAGAAGTAGTAGAAGAGGAAGACTTCTTCAATAAGTTACCAACTAGGGAGGAGCGAGCATATCATAAGAACTTATTCAATGACTCCGAGAACTCATACCTCCTAGGTAACCCGATCATCAAAGTGGGCGATCCTTCTAATCTCAATATACCATGCAACATCGGACATTTGCATATATGGAAAGCTTACATCGACTCTAGATCACCCATCAACATCATGACTAGAGCCCAATACAACTTAATAATGAAAAGTCAACTAGGGTACAGAGTGTTCCCCGATAAGGGATGGATTAATAATTTCACAGGAAGAGTTAAGGGACTACCGGTTTATGTAGGGAATTTTACCTATGTCACCGACTTTGTGATTGTAGAAGATATACGCCCAATAGTAGACGCAAGTTTGACCCAAGTAGTTTTAGGCAAGCCATTTATCGAGGTCTCTAGAATGACTAATGAACCTTCCTTAGGGATAGTCACATTTAAGGATGAGACCGATGAGGTGAACTACCAAATGCCGTATAAGATAGAGCAATACCAACACTTGTCAAACGTTGAGAAGGAGCTCAAACAAGCGGTTTACTATAGGAATGATGAGGATAGACGTAGGGGAGTAGACTATGTCATGAAAAGGATTTTCGGTTTCTATAAGGATTGTCTGAACTTAGGGCCCGAATACAAAACCAGAAAAGAGAATGACTTAGGAACCGAGACCAACGGCGAAGTCACGTAACGTATGGTGACTTTGAGTCTAGCTACAAGACTCGTTAATAAAGAAAAGCGCTTCTTGGGAGGCAACCCATGCTTTGTGTGTTTTTGTGTGTTTATTTGCTTTTATTTGTTTCCGTATGTAAGTCATATTTCTTGTTATTGATTCATGCTTCAAACTAAATTGTGAAAATGCTTTATTTTGTTTTTAACTTCGTCTTAACTACATATAAAGGTATTTTGCAAAAGCTAAGTGTAAGGGAAATCTAAATCGGTTTATATAGAACAAATGAACATGAATCATAACAATGAAATTAGCATACATATTAGTATTTGTTTGAGTCAAATGCTTGTATCGAGTCATAATGAATTTTTGCAGGAATTCCAGGAAGTAAGATCTAGTTTTTCCAGAATTTTTCCCGGAAACTTAACATGAGAATTCTGTCAAAACTTTCTGACGGCGTCAGGCTATAATTTTCTGCAATTTTTGAAAGTTTTGTATTTTTCCGGAAACCTAAAAAGTTTTGTCAATTCTTTAACTTATAATCTCCAGGAATTCTGCAAAAATATTCGTTCCACAAGCATTATATCTTATTATATAGATTTTACCACCGATTTTACGCGAGGTTGGCCTTTATCTTTTTCAGGTTAACAGGTTATTTTGGACAAGAAGACGTTTATTATTTTGGAATGGAAGCTTTGAACGTTCGTCTATCTTGGAAGAAGATCTAACCATGTTACATCATTATCCTATCATGGGATCTCCTAGAAGATCTTGCTCTATATGACAACGAAAGTTGGAATGATCCCCGTGATTTGAATAAAACGGTCAAGGCAATATCTTTGCCTTCGAATAATTCAAGCACTTCCGACCGTAGGATCATAGAACTTGAAGACCAAGTCAAGTTTCTCATGAAATCCTACGAAGCTCCTAAACCTTCAAGCCAAGTGAACAAAATCACTTCTTCATACGAATTATGTAGTGGTCCCCACGACACTCGTGAATGCATGGAACTCCCCGAACAAGCTTTTGCGGACTACACATCCACGCGTACCGACGGAGCGGGAGATAAGTGGTACACTTTCAAACCCGAGCCAAACCCCTACGGAGATTCATACAACCCCTCATGGAAAAATCACCCCAACCTTAGGTGGAAGTCAAACCAAAACGCACCCCAAAACAATTCTTCTAACCCACCTAACCGGTTTCAATCCAACGGTAATTCCTCCAACCGTACCTTCAACAACAATCCTTCCAACAACTATGGTAGTACCAACAATTTTGAAGGATTGATGT
>LBNU01024478.1:5161-22284 GCA_014162995.1 Artemisia annua | reverse complement strand
CGGTTGTTCGCATCCAAAAAGGTTGGCACCTCGTCCGGAAACCCGAAGTAGTTACGGCTAATGCCGACGTGCACTAAGAACTCTTCGGGATAGGAGTTTACCGGGATGCGGTTCGTATTTATGGTATCCGCATCCCCCGCGTTATATGTCCCGGGGAGTGGGCGCTCATCTCTTGGCAAAGTTCCCTAGGTATAGAAATCAAACTCCCATGGGAATACCACATTATCTATCCAAAAGAATTTCTCTCTCCAGTTTCTAAGCGTGTCTATCTTCTTGGTATAGCACTGCAGCGGACCCGTGCGCTTGAAAAAAGTAACCCACCCATTTGACCACGTTGTATGATAAAACGCGCGGAACAAATTTACGGTCGGATTAATCGCTAACAAGCGACAGTTAACCTCAAAATTGGTTATTTTCGTTGCGCCTAAACAGTGCAGCTGGGAAATATGAATGCGATAAAAACTAAGGATATCGCACAAAAATATTGAAAGGGGCACGCGTTGGTTGGCAAACTCAAAGAAGCGCGTGTATACCCCTATTTTCCCTATGGGGAAGTCCGCTATAGACGCATTTGCTCCCGGAATATCCGGGTGCAACGCAAACGGAATATAGTGATCCGAGGTGAAATCACGGAGTTCATCCCCTTCCATATCGGAATGGAATTCGGACAATTGCTTAACCATGTTCAGAACAGAGAAAGGTTACTAGCGCACACGTTGAATACCTTCGCAACTGATGATCTTTGATCGAAAGATATTAAGATTCGTAAATGGCGGATTAGGGAAATTTTTTCTTTCACTGTGTAAATCACGGTGAAATGAAGATAACCCTTTATAGGGTTACTACTCTCATGGATGATCGACACGTGTCCCCCACTTGCCCTAGTCGTATGGCAGGAAGACCAAGAGACCTGACACGTTACACCCTATTCCCACGATTTCCGAGGTATTATCTTGGACTTATTTGGACTAGGTTAATTGCATATCTTTTACGCGGGAAAATTTGAAACTTCCCCGCTACAAGAAATGTTTTTTGTTCCCGTTATTAGTCTAGCATCCGCGGGTCGTACCCTGCGCATACTAGACTGGGGGGACATGATGACGTATAGTCTTCATCCGGGTCACGAACCCGATTAATGAACATTACTAACACCCAAGCCTACCACGAGTGGGCTACTATACCAATGGTTTGGGCTCACGAAAGCCCAAACCCAAATACCTTATTTATGGTCTAGATAAGGATCTCTTATTTATGGGATAAAGATCCATAGACCGGATAAGCATTTATATGCCGAAGAGTGAGGAACACGAAATCCACAAGGATTTCGTGCCTATATAAAGAATATCATAATTCTCGTTAAAAGTACGATTTACAACCCTAACTCTTCAACACAACCGTAAAACCGATTACTTACTCTCACGCCGGAGGATAATCGTGGGAGACAATCCCACGATAAGCCTAACGGTGTTTGTTTGCTTTTTTAGTGCGCAGATCTCAAGCATTAAGATATAATTGGTACGAGAACAGGAACCCAAACAAGGAATGCCCAACTTTTGTATCAACATTTTCTAATAATGCTTTTTGTTTCGCTTACTTAAGTCACTAAAATGGAAATTTTTGGTTTTTACATCAGGGTTTCCGGGAGTGATGAAGCTCAAGCTGAATTTGTAGAAAAATGGATAAAAGCCCATATTGAGGATTGTAATTCTGTCTTGAGAAAACCTTTACTAATTGCGGAATTTGGCAAGTACGTCCTTATGGTCCTCAGGTTACACTGTCAAAAAAAAGGGATGAATACTTTGGAAACATATTCAACATGGCTTAATTATGAAAGTGCGAAAAGTGGTGGTTCGTGTTCAGGTACGACATTTTGACAAGTCATGGCAGAACTAATATTCGATCAATATGGACTATTCCACTAATTGTGGATACTTTTTTCAGTTTGTTGAAATCTTATTAAAAAAAATAAAAAATAAAAAAAAATAAAAAACAACCCAACCAAGCTTTTGGACACACCCAGTGGGAGTCGAACCCACAATCGCCTAATTAGAAGTTAGACGCCTTATCCATTAGGCCATGGGTGCCCTTTTTCTATGAGATTTACACTAATGAGTTATATTGCTAAATTTTACACACATGTGTAAAGTTAATTCCCATGTGCAATAAATGTTACTGTATTCTTTTTTTTTCCTGTATTTTACATTCTTGCCGGCCACAACTACATTTTATTTAAACTTTTAAGTATTAACAAACCTTAGGATTAATTACTGCTAATGAACAGTAACAATTGCTAATTATTGTTAATAAGTTACTACGTAGTATTAAATAATTAAGATTTGATAAGTGAACAACAAACAGTTTAGATCAATGGTTGTGGGGTTAGAAAAGAAGTGGAACAACAGGGTTAAAATCTTGATACCTTTAATTTACTTTTGGTTTCTTTAAACAAGTTATGTTTAAGAAACATGTTAGCAGCATGCCTTAGGAATTTTTTTTGATCCTGCTTAAATACCAAGTAATAAATCTTTTGTATTGTATTTGATCTTTTCCGCTGCGTACTCTTAGATGTTTATGTGTTTATTAGTTTTATATTATTCACATATTCCAACAGTGGTATCAAGAGCCGTTAATACGTTGTAATTAATTACCTAAAACACATAAAATGGAATTGTTATGATTATTACATGCTTGGTGTTCTTGTTGTTTTTATTCTTCATAAACCCTAGAATTTAAATTATTATTATTTTTCGACTTTTATTTTATTTTTAATAAATGTCGAATTTTGTTTTTTAAAAGAAATTAGGGTTTGTGAATTATTGGAATAAAACTTGTAGAAACCCTAGGTTGCATGTAATATTTATGTGTAATGGATATTTGAGATATGCCGTTTGGTTGCGTTCCTCTACATGATTTGATTGTTACATGTACTATATGGGACTCCATAACAAACCATGCATGTGTTGTTATGGATTGATCATGATTCTTATGCGTTTTTATAATTAATGTGTTGGTTTTTAGTAAATAATATGGTTATATAGATTACTAAAACTTAGTTAATTATAAAATTAGGGAAGACCTGATTTATATCATGCATGCTATATCAATGTGTGTTTATTGTATACATCTATCATAGGGCTTACGCAACCAAAACCTTTTGGTGCATGTGGTCCATTGGTACATAGCTCGAAAACCAATGGGAGTCTTAGATCGTGTATACATGTTAATTGGTTATTATATGCATGTTCATTATTTGTTTGTTGTATTATTTTGCTTTTGTTTTATTTAAAGTAAGCAAAAGGGTAATTTGAAAAATAAAATAATAAACCGGACTAATAATGGTGAAACCTTGTTTGAGCCAAAATCTTAAACTTTTAATTGATTGGATGCGACGGTACAACGTGCTTTCAAGGCAAAATGACAAACTGTGTGGTGGGTATAAGTGGAACTAAGTTTTTTAAGAGGTTCGCCCCTACGAACGTTCCGCGCTCGCTTGTGCGTCATCTTGAAACACGATTGTACGAAGCACCTTAAGACAAAGTTGTAAGTCTCTCAACGCCTCAATTAAAACTTTGTAGATTCGTGCTCACGTAAGGAAACAAATAAAAAAAAGGTTTTACTTAAATCATATGTTACAAGATGAATGCATGACATCTTTGTACATATATTTTGATTACACACATCAAAATTAAATACCCTTAAATTTAAGTTATATGCCACCCAATGAAACGGAAACACCTAAAGTTGTGATCTACGTCAGGGTATAACCTGACTAGGTCATGATAGAAGGGCAAATTCCATGGTTTCATCACTTACAGATCAACTGGGGTAATGAAATTATGTAATGTTGCTGTTTCTTAAGTTGGTTAACTTAATTGAGTTGATAATGAGATTGTTGATCACTCAAGGCATAAGATGGGGATAAAACATGCTTACATTGCAACTGCGGTTGGCAAATATGTAAATCCCATCCTCTAGGAATTGCAATGGATATTGGCAATTGGATTCGAACCGTACCTTATTGAATACGGTCATCACTAGCAGATCAACTGGTGTGATGACTCTATGTCAATTTGGATCCTAGTTTTCAATGTAAAATTAAATGGTTATATGTTTATGAACCAAGGGTAATGTAATTTTCTTGAAATTTATTATCGAAAGTACTAACTCTTGAATTTTTTCTGTAGAAATGGCTACACCCGATACACNATAGTGAGATTGCTGATCACTCAAGGCATAAGATGGGGATAAAACATGCTTACATTGCAACTGCGGTTGGCAAATATGTAAATCTCATCCTTTCTAGGAATTGCAATGGATATTGGCAATTGGATTCGAACCGTACCTTATTGAATACGGTCATCACTAGCAGATCAATTGGTGTGATGACTCTATGTCAATTTGGATCCTAGTTTTCAATGTAAAATTAAATGGTTATATGTTTATGAACCAAAGGTAATTTAATTTTCTTGAAATTTATTATCGAAAGTACTAACTTTTGAATTTTTTTCTGTAGAAATGGCTACAACCGACAACACTAATATGAGTAACTTGAGTTTTGCGTTCAAGCAAATGATTGATCGAGACAAGTTGACTGGTGAAAATTTCAATGATTGGTATCGATCCTTAAGAATTACCTTGAGGATGGCCAAAAGATTTGATTATCTTAGTAAACCACTTCCTACACGACCTGCTGATAATGCGACACAGGCGTCTATAAGTTGGTACATGTCAAAGTTTCTAAAGCTATTTATTGGAGGTGCCAATCTGGGCGTATCAAACTGGTTGGGTAATGAGTCAAACGGGTAACTAAAAATAATAGAAAACTCTACGTTGTATAACTAGTTAGTATGTCAGATATGATCACAAATTTGTATTATTTCAGTTGTAATTTAGTATTGTGAATAACATGTTTTAGGAGACTTTTAAGGTATTAAAACTGCACTTTGTTTTTCTTGACCTATTTGACATGTTTCCATTTTAGCCAACTTTATTCTGATTTTTACCCATTTGACCCTATGAACATGACCCAAATGGGTCGAAATTCCATACAAAGTGTTTATGCAAAAAACATGTGTCCGCTTGCTATTCTTTTTCAGTTCTTTCAATATGAAAACTCTCATTGTACTCATTGTATGTTACACAGTTGAGGCCACGGCTTTCTGCAAAAAAGTGGAAGTTGGGAATTAACAAAAAGAGTGTTCAACGAGAACATTCAGGGGATCCCAGAAGTACACAAAACTCATAGGTTTTTCATGCATCAAATACATTTTATGCATATATTGTAGAATTTTTGTTAGTCTACTGAGCAATATTTTTTGTGATAATATTCGGCATTGATGTTACTCTTAGAAACTATGTCACGTCTTTTGATTACTATTGAAACTGCTAACAAAATGGTCACTTAGACCAGGATACATATCGTTTTGTTTACTCTTGCAAAAAGTAGCTAAATAAACGTGTCACTGGTTGCCTGAGATCGACTTGTGACTATTTTGTCACTTGTGTTACATGTCGCGACAACCTCGTGTCTTTAATGAAAAATGACAGACGGGATAATTTGTCATGATTAACATTTTGTTTGAGAATATATGGCTTTCATAAATTCCCATGTGTTCTTAAAGCAAAATAGTGACATTATAATTGGCATACCTTAAAATACAATTTGGGCAAATATATGACTTTCATTAACTCACCAATAACCATCAAACTTATCTTTTTTTTTTTTTTTTTTTTTTTTTTTTTTTTTTTTTTTTTTTTTTTTTTTTTTTTTTTTTTTTTTTTTTTTGGAATAATGGTGTTATATTTGATTTACTATTTTATTTATCCCACCCAGAAAGTAGTATAATACTCAAAATTGGTCCAAAAGAATATTACATTCTCTTTTTGAAAGATTCTAATCTAAGTTTATCACTTTGCAACAACCAAAGAACAAAAGATTTAATCGTGTTCTACATTTGTTTGTGTTGGTTTTTGCATGAAAAGTGTATGAAAGATAGACTTAGGATCAAATGATAAGAACTCTTAAAATGAGAATGATGAGAAATAACTGTAACCACATATTAAAGATGCATCAACATGAATTAGATGCATCTCTAATCTTTTAGATGCATCCTAATATATTTTCTAGCTAAAAATTAGATGCATATACATATATTAGATGCATTTTAGCAAGTTGGGAAAATACTATGTATTTTTCGTCCTCTGCGGGTCAAATTTGTTGTAAGTACTACTTTGCATCGTTTTCACTTCAAAATTACTTTTGAAACTAATTGGGATAAATGTAAATGAATAGAGATGCATCTAATTCAAGTCGACGCATCTCAAATATGTGGTTATAGTTATTTCTCATTCTTCTCATTATAAGTTTTCTTCTCACTGGATCCTTACATAAGTACTTGATAATTGCCGTTAAAAAAATAATAAAAAATAAATAAATAAATAAATAAATAAACACTTGATAACTAGTTAAGAGCATTCGACTAATTGTTATGCTTGAATCTATGTAAGAGCAGCCTGTTGATGACATAAAATGACTCACTTCTCCACAAACCAATAAAACCCTGCCACATGCTTTTAAGCACAAAATTAGTTACATACTTATCCTCAATCATTCTTCATTGGTTAGCCGAACAAAATTTATATTTTCAAAACATCTTATAAACAGTGTTAGCCAAACAAAATTTATTTTTAAAATAGCTTATTTTGGAAAAAGGCTTAAGTTCCTCGTATGCTTAGGCACCAGACAAAAGTGTTACATTTTACTAAAATAGTCAAGAATATAATTAACTAGTACTAAGTTCAAGCAACTTTTTCGACGTCGATCTAAGCTTTATGCCGGTTCGAATTATGAAATATGAGTTGCTAAATTAAGTACTCTATGTCCATAATTATAACATGTAATCGATAATGTGTTTTAAATGTGCTTATAATGGCAATTTAGGTAAGGTTCACTCTACTAATATTTCAAGCTTTAAAAGCTCATTAATCACATGAGTTATATATTGTCATTATAGAATCATAGATGTCTTTGAAATGAGATTGAAATTAACCTAAATAATCCTGCTAATATTTAAGCAACAAATGAAGATTGAAAGCAAAACTTCACTCATTTTTATATTTTGTTTTCTTGGATCAACCACCAACTAACTTAAATGTGAATAGAGGAGTACACATACAAATTCGTATGAGATGAATGAACATGATAAATGATGCAACTCATAATCCAATCATGTCACATGTGTATATGTTTTTATTTATGTACTAGTACTTTTATGCAATTATATCAATGAGAGCTTATAAGAATTGTCAAATACACTTTTAAGAAGATGAAATGGAGAAAACTTAAGCTACCCACTAGGTAGTCTACTCACTGGAAATAAAAACACAATTAAAACATAATTAATGCTTTGTTAGAGAAAAGAGGAGAATATTGTTCCTTCTCTCTCAATGACTCAGTGTCACATCATCCGGGTAAACTACCCAGTGGGTAGGTGTATCCATGCCCGAAGTAATACTAGTGAGACATATTATTATTTTATGAATTCTATGACTTGGGTCTGTACTCTGTAGACTCATGTAAATGTCTCGAATCAATATTTTGAGAATATATGATGGTCATCAGATTAAAGAAATTTTGATCATTCATTCAAGAGATGATATAGCTTATATAAAAAGAAGACTTCGTTTGTTATAACAAGCTCTATGATTATTTCTCATTTTTGCACATTTTCATTTTAAAGATGATATATCTATACTACTTATAATGCATTATAATGCTGGTATAACTTTTTCTTAAACTTAAATTTCTTAAATTTGAGTAATATGTAAGTCCTATAATAACTTTGATTAAAAATGTTAACAACATCCACCGCTAAATTAATATTTTATATATTGTTTAATTCTCAAACTTTTATTTTTCATTTATAACTCATCAACTATTTTCTCGCAATGATTACAAATTGAACCCGTAAAGAATCACAAATTCACAAGTATAATATTATTTGCCGCTATACATCGTTGCTTTGCGCGAGTATTTGTCAAGTAATTCTTAAAAACGTTTTGAGTTTTGGTAACATGTGACCAGTAAGCTCGTGTTAAAGGTCATTTAATAAACTAATGTTTTTCCTTTCATATCATAAAATGCATTTATTATACATTAAAGAGTAAATTACACGTTTAGTTTTCAAAGTTTTTGCAGATATTAAATTTTGACAAAATTACTGCAATCCTTCCTAACATTTATAATGTTGATGCTGCTAGTGGCAAAATGGTTGGGTCGGGTCGGGTTGGGTCTCGGGTCTTAAATGGGTATGGGTTTAGATGGGTCACTTGGAAGGATGGGTGTAGATGGGAAGTCGATTTTGGGTTTTTAGTTTTTATCCAGGTGACCCATATGGGTATACTATTCGACGCAACTTGACACATCAATATTAAATTAAAAAAAATCAATTAAACCCATTTAAACCTATCTTTATTTTTTAACAAGACCCAACTATACCCCTCTCACTTTAAAATTTTAACCAATTTGACCCAAATTTAACTATTTGGTTAAAAATTGCCACCTCTTGCTATAAAAAAGGGGGTTGGCTTTGTTTCTAAGCTACCCTACTCCTATATAAAGAAACCCCTCTTCCATTCTCATTCACACCTTGATTCAGTGAATCATTAATCTCTTCTCTTCTTCTTGAGCTATAGAGAAATCGACCAAGGCATCCTTATTGGGAAGCTTACTCGATTTTGAAAAGGCTCACTTCTAGTTTAATCTTGTTCGTGAAGAATCTAGTTTTTCTTATTGAAGCGCTAGTAGTACGTGTGTGTGAGAACGAAGTGTTAGCATACTTTTGCTAACGTGATCTTGCCCTATTCGACTATCTGTTAGTCGATCCATATAAGCCCTCTCCTAGGGTTTATAAGTTCTTGTTCTTGGAAGCTATTAGAGGTACGCATTTCCTTTTTATGTTTGGTTAATTAATTATTTGTATTTGATCTTTTCCGCTGCGTACTCTTAGATGTTTATGTGTTTATTAGTTTTATATTATCCACATATTCCAACAAAATGGCCACGCGATTTTCGCCGCAACGCGGGTATATTTATCCTCCTTAAGCATATAAACAACTACTAGTAATTGTGTAGTACATTTTGCTTTTATTATATTGATTCGGAAATTTGCATTTTTATTACCTAGATGGAACATATTTCTAACTTTACACACTTTTATGGCATCTTTTCAAATCTAGTTCATTGTTTCATGTTTTGTCGAACTTTTTTTTTAATCAACTGCTCATCTATTTCTCACTTATTTAACATTTTATTTAATAGTCTACTACATCTCAAACTTCACATATTCGTCCATATCCCATCACACACGCCTCCATTATTATAAAAAAAATTGCACGATCTTTACCGTCGTCTCATTCCAAACTAGCTAGATGACACCAGTTTCGGTCATTTTCCTGCACATCGGATTTTAAATGGAACGAAGGTTAATATAGTGCAATCCAGTTGCAAAGTGAGGGACACGTGATATCCAAACGATACCTCATCTACCCCCAACGGTCGCGACTTCGTGCGAAGCAAATGCAAAGTTATCTAAAGTGTGACGCAGTGGGCCAACCGCATTTGACAAGAAGGGCCTTACCTTTTCCATACATTTTCAGACTTGATACTTTAAATAAAGTATGCATGCATGTGTTCCTATAAATACGTGTTTAATTGACCTCAATAATCCCCACTTTGGAGTTATCATTTAAACTTTGTTCCCGAAAAAATAAAGAATCTGATACATTTACGTGTTTATTTGATAGACATTTTTGGTTCCATTGGAATATACGAAAATTCACAATTCTCTCAGTTTTGCTTAGTTTTCTTGTGCCTGCAATTCTAAGTGTTCTTCTTAAATTATCCGAGTAAGGATTTCGTGATACCCATGCATTTAAGGGTCAGAATATTTATTTGAAAAGTAACCAATTAACGATTTAAAAAGATCCAAGATTATCATCACAACCCTGACCCTAATTTCTTACAAATATGCATTCATGCCTTCAAAAGACGATGCATCATGCCATAAAACTAAAAATTTTGAATGAGTACATAGATTATCATAATGTAAAATGTAAATCCTATATTTTGTTTTTCTTTGTTTCATTGAGAGACATTTTACTATATTTCCATGAATACTTTGGGTATGTTTGGCAAGATGGGTTGAAGAGTGGGTTGGAGCTAGAGCTGGGGCTAGAGCTTATATATAAGCCGAAACCAGAATTTTTTTTTTTATAAATTTGTTTGACAAATTAATTTAAGTTGGAGCTTATTATTGTAAAATTACTAAAAATGACATATAATTAAATTAGCATATGTATATGTTAGATATTTTTGTGGGTAATTAAGTAATTTACCAGTCTAAAAATTTTAGCCTCATTTCCTGGGCTGAGGCCTATAATTTCAAAAGACCGAGGCTAATAATATAAGTCTCTATACCAAATGAGGCTAATAATATAAGCCCGATTTATTTTTGAAGTTTAAGCCCCATAAGCCCAAATAAAGCCTCCTCCGATCCTAAACACGCCTAAAAAGTTATTGAGATTTTAGACTCTAAGATGACGTTAAATTTATTGATCGGTGGCAATTCACATTTGATTGCATATATGACTTATCCACGGACGATTACAGTTCAACGTATATTTATATGTGAAAGCTAAGTTTATATAGTTTTTTGAAAATTAGAATATCTCAAAAATGGTTAACATTTCTACCTTTAACAAGCATTTCACCTGATATTGCCAAATTTATCTTCTACAACGAACAATGACATTTCTACCTTTAACAAGCATTTCACCTTCAACAAAGAGTTACACAATCAATCTTCAACCAACAACGGAAGGATACCGATTAATTCTATTGGTTTCGAGGAATTTATTAGTCATGTTTGGGGGAGTATGTTTGGTTAATAAGGGGAGAAAGTTAGATTTTCAAGTGAGATATTGATACTCGATTTCTACTTTAAGATAAGCTTTTGTGCTTCAATGATTATTCTTCTAAAGATTATCAACCAGGAGATTATGCATATTCACGATGATCATGATAAATCATATTCATCATGAGGGGGAGAAATTTATATTAGTTGATAATTTTGGAAAGAAACTTGCAATAATGGGAAACAATGTTCGAGATATAAAGATAAAGTTCAAAAATGACTTGGTGAAAAGTCAAATTCATCAATGATGTTATTTCTCAAGGGCTACAAAGTTTTTGCATCAATAGTAGTTTGATTGATAAGATAGAATTTGTCTTCAAGATTGTGATTCTCATGTGTTTGATCAAGAATGATAAAGACCGATGAGATGATCGAAAAATATAATAAAGGGATACAAAAAGGTTTTTGAAGTAAGTGATAAGCATAAATCCAACCAAGATCACTATTTCAAAATATCAAATGAACACTCCTCATCAAAAGTCAAATGTTGTCTTCAACAACAAACCAATCAAGATCAAAAAGTAACTAGCAATCAAGATCACCACTTCATTAACAACATGACATCACTACCTAAACAAAAATTTCGACAACAAACAAATGCTACATCAAGTACATCAAAGAAAGAAAGTGTGATAGATCAAGATGAGTAGATAATTCGAGCCGAAAAAGTTTAATACGAACGTTTGAGATGATTTGAAAAAGCATCTACTCAAGTATATTTGAGAAGTTTCAATGAATATTCATCATCAAATTTCTTACGACATTGGAGATATTATTAGTTTGAGGGGAAACTTTATCAAAAATTGCTTCAAAATATGATTATTCGATTGAGGGGAAGCTAAAGCTATGAAGATTCAAGGTTAACAACAAATGATCAAGTCTTCTACAACTCAAACTCAATCGATATATCTCATTCAAGATCTTTCGTTAGCAACAATTATTGTTTAAAATCTATAATCAAGATAAAGTTCATCAAGAGAAATTTCATTATCAAGTCGTTAGAGTCACATATTTCATACATGCTTTCAAAGATTCAAGATCAAGATTACCAATGATCTTTGTAAATGCTGATTTTAAGTTCAAAGAATTAAAGACCAAAGTCGAGTTGATACCTTAAAAAAAAGAATGTGCTACAAGGTCGTCCTCAGTTTTCATACGGAATTCTTGGCATTTTTAACCTTCAAAGATTTATATGACTCGAAGACAATGAAGATCCAAATCTATTCTATCATTACATATGGGGAGATTGTTAGAACACAAAGTGTTGATGTAAAGATAATTTATAGTAGATTATGTTAGAAATGCTAAGTGGGCAATAGATAAGGGATTGTTATTGTAAGTTGTCTTATACTTAGGAGCTGTCTGCATTTAATGAACCTCACTAAGTATAAATAAGGCTTAATGCCATAAGTTTTTGTAACATTTTTCACTTTATTTGCATCATATCAAATGAGAAAGAAAACACACAGATCAAACTCTCTCTCACACATTTCTTATTCTTAGCTTATTGGAGCCAACACAAAGCTTTTTTAGTTATACATTTTTCATGACAATAAATTATCGATAGTGTTGCTAAAAAAATCATGATGATGAATATATATATAAAAGATTATGTATTTTTAATTGTATTATGTTTAAAAGAACTTTATAAATACTATTTAATTATCGGCCTGGTATCTTTGCTTGGTTTATGAGCTATCAGTGTTATCGATGGTTGGCAATGATGGAAAGTGATAGCAACGCTGACGGTAAATTCGGGTGTGCGTCGAGCTTGTAGGCATATAACAAGTGTTTTGGTTTCATTTTAAATATGGAATGATATTTATGATTTTATTAATTAATTTCCTTTTGTGTGGAAAAATTAACAAAAATAGACAAATTAGAAAAAACGATCGTGGTTTAACAAAGGGCATATTAGTCATTTTGCTTTGTTGAAAATAACAAGCTTAAATGTGTTGAATGGATAATATGATCAAGTTACCTTAAATGTGTCCTCATAGTAAATACCATGAGAGATTTGGATGGGTTTGTTGCCACCATCACTAAAAGCCCAAGTCCTAACGACGTTCATTCCAATTTTGGAAGCTTGTTGAAAAGCATCTGTGACCTTTGTTTTCGTAGTCGGATCAGAAGCCATACACATTAACCAGTAAGTATTAAAACCATTACAATGGAACGGATTTCCAATACCATATATATATATATATATATATATATATATATATATATATATATATATATATATATATATATATATATACAATATTTTAGGCCCGCCCCGCTGGGGCGGCTAGCATTAAGGATTTGATTATACGATAAAATTAATAGTAATATAAGTATGAACGTGTAGCGACATAAAGAAAACAAAAACAAAAAAAAACAAAAAAAAAAAAAAAACATGTTATTAATAAAATAATAATGTTGAACAAAACCTAAGGTTGAGAATAAGAAAACAACATATAGTTTATAATCTATGAATAACTTCTCTATATAAAACATTGGTTGTAGAATTGGTGTAGTTGCCATCTTTGTCACAACATAACACTTTTAGGCCTATCTTGCTTTTTACTCTTGAGACTACTATATAAAGTTGTCCGTGTGAAAAAAAAGACCGTTCCAAATATAACCCAACCTTAGACAATGTTTGGCCCTGACTTTTGTTTATAGTCATGGCAAAACAAACGGAAATAGGAAATTGTCTCCTATTAATTTGAAAAGGCATCTTCTTGTCGGATGGGCTTATATGATTCTAGGTATAGAGCGAATGTCACCAACTTTACCACCTGATATAATCTTTGCCTCAATGTTATTGATTCCCATTCTCAATATTTGTAACTTGGTTCCATTACACAATCCACCTCGTTGATCAATGTTGCGCAAACACATAACCATAGCAGGTTCATGAGAACATACACCACTAAAGATGCACACATGTTGCTCTATGTTTTCTCCACCGCTCCAGTATTGTGTTGCCCGTCCATATAAACCCGTTTCCTGTTATATAACGAAAAGATAACATCAAGGTTGTATGTAAAAAATAAAATCAAAAATAAAAAATAAAAATTAAAAAAAAAATAAAATTAAAAAAATAAAATTAAAAACTCATGCAACATACTACGAAACATAAATTCTGAACCTCGTATCTTTTTAAAGCTACTCCTCTTTATACAAAAAAAATCCAAGTTTTATAATCGATTTTACGCAAAATGCTTACTAACACCAGCCATCGTAACTATATGAACATTCAATCAATATGTTATAATTGATAAAAAGAGCAATTAGTTTTAGTTAATGAATATGGAGCACAACAATATCCAATATATAAACTTTTTCATAGTTGGAGAAAACCGATACGGAAATGCACGGATTTTGGTCTCTAAATTTATTTAGAAAAGCATAAATCGCAAGTAATTTGATTTGCACCTCTTGTTTAATGTTTAACCTGAACTTATTGAAGAAGCCATTTACTCCACTTTAATCATACCCACACGAACCAGCCAAGTGTTTGCCTAAACACCATATGGAAGATTAGCAAACCAATAACATCATAATGTTTGTTCAAAAAAAATAACATCATAAAAGAAATTTCTATATAATGGAAGGCATACTTGATGGTTAACTTATTTATTAAAGATAATGTTACAAATGGTTATCTCAGACCTTCTCGCCAACAGAAGTGAACTGTTGAGCCTCTTTATGAGTCTATTATATATGTACAATTATGCAAACTATACACATCACCATCATTTCGAACCAAACTGGGATTCTGCATTACTATACACAACCAAACACCATTACTATACACAAGAGCATAACTTACCCCTATTCTCTACACATGAAATCTTAATTAGGACAGTCGCGAAAATTTTTACTGGATGTCATGGTATTGAACTATCGTATGTTATGTCTAAATGGTTGTGAAGCCTTTGTAAGTAGCAATATTTCTTTAATTTGTTTCAACCAGGAAATGAACTACAACTTTAGCCATGTACATATCCTTATCTGAAATCCTGATTGAGCATTAACTTACCCAATTGGACCCATTTAACTTAAGACATTGCTTAAGTTAAGTGGTGTCCATTTCGACACATGAAGCATTTTCTTATTAGACAACTAGATCAAGTAGGTACACAAAATGTGACAACCGGTAAAATTTGAAACCGGATTTAAAATGAGGAAATATAATTAAAATGAATCGTTAATATTATTGAAATGGTTTTTCAGAAATTACGAGAATTGGTGATTGATTATGTGGAACGTGATGCGTATCGTTGATTATTTGAGTGGAATAGTATGTCGTTAGACCATTTCTATGGCGTTAAGTTAGGCACTACTTCGACTCTGGCACTAGGAACCTTAACAAAATGCGTATTTATGAATAACGGTTACGGTTGTTTCTAGTATTAATTTAGTTTCTGAGCCGTGAGTGACAAAACGATTTGAAGTGGTTCTGGTTATTAAACGAGACGTTTTATTTAATCGAGGAAGTTAATTATTTATTTTTGAACGAGCGGTGAATATTTAAAATGGTTACGTGTGGTGACCGAAGTTTTTATAAACTTTGAAAATATATGTGTCGGGAGAGATGTAAGAAAAATAAAAGTTTTGGGTCCTCATTTACACTAGTTTGTAAAATTTAATACTAGAGGGACCATTTTTGCCAAATACCTAAACTAACATTTAATAAAACTCACAAACCCTAACCCTACACTCATTATATCATCTTCATCACTCTCCTCTCCTCTCTCTTTGACTCAGCCGCCGGCCACCCCATGAACGCCACCACCGCCGCCACCCTAACACCACCACCACCTCTAAAACACTTAAAAACATAACCTCCTTCCATCTACACTATTCACGCGCTCAAAGACGAACCCCTACACCTCGAGAACCTCGTCACCGTCGCTATACACCACCACCACCACTTCATTTTCTTCCAATCTTATAGATCTACTACGGTAAGGTAAGGAAAACAAGTTTCTACACGATTTTGACTCGAACCCGAGTCAAAACTCGTGTCATATCGGTTTTGGGTACAAGATTTTTGATGGGTTTAATGAATATTGATAGTTTGGTCACGTTTGGTATCGTATGGGTTGGTTTTGAGCTCGACTTTGGTTCGTTCGTGGTCAAACCGTGGGTCAAACCCACGAGTTCGACATATCTAATGGTTATTCGTGTTGTTTGATGCTTGGTAAATGATTTTGGTTAATATTGTTGACACTTGATTTGCTTGGGTTGCGATTTTCTTGATAAAATAGAGGTTTTGTTGCTTGGTTCTAGCCAGACCCATGGGAGAGTCGTTTGGCTCGTTAGATGTAGCTCGGCCTAGCCGAGGAGAGCCAAGCTGAGACCCTTGGTCTCGGCAAAGGGTTGTGGTTCGAATGGGGATTGAGCCGAGACTCATGGTCTCGATAACATGGGCTTGTTTGATGCGTAGATAATATTGGATACGTGTAAAATTTATAAAATTAATATTAGTCTTAAAATGGAGTAGCCGATAGATACTGGGGTCATTAAAAATGGTTGGAATGTTTAAATGGTTTTAAGTAGGTAAGTGTCGGCGAAACGCAACAAAGTTTGAGTTATAAACGAGATGAGTAAAAATAACTATTTGGATGAGTTTGTGAAATAAAGGGACTATCGAAAAGTATGTAAATGGGGATTAGGTGATATTGTGATACGTGACTATATGAATTATTTGTGAATAAAATGTTACGTGTATATAATTATTTTGTGAACTAACGTTTGTTGAAATTGTGTTATTGAAATGGGGTGCTTGGTATTGAATTCCGGAGTTATAAGGATGAGAACTTTTAGAATGACGGAGATAGGTTAGTACGAGAGCCGTAGACGGCCTCACATTGTTGAAGTTTGGAAAGTGTGGATTGGATATCGGGATATATTGAATTGATTTTTTTATTATGACGATACATTCTTTGAGACTTGGTGCACGTTGAGATCACCTTGACTTTCTAGTCTTGGTTGGCTTCAACAATGCCGTTACATGGACTTTGAACTTTGACTAGTTATGTGGACCGGGAAGTCATGACTCGGACACGTGAACTCGAATAAATAATAATTCGTTTAATATCGTTTATTACGATTAACTTATTTATAATATGAGTCTAAATATATATATATATATAT
>LBNU01024477.1:10783-26322 GCA_014162995.1 Artemisia annua | reverse complement strand
TGGGAGCGAGTTCACCGGCGAACTCCTCATGACAAGAAGAAGAATCAATAGACGGAAGATCGGATTCAAAATCAATAGTATCGTCATCATCCCCCGGTGGGATAGAATCAACGTGAGAAAGTTCATCGGCGAACTCCTCGATACGGGAATCACTCTTATGATGTAAACTCGTAAGCTTTGGTTCCATGTCGAATTCATCACTATCCTTATTTTGAAAATCAAAGATCGGATTATCTGATTGAAGAATATATTCTGAATCGAGATCGAACAAAGGATTAGTGATATTTGTTTTGAATGTTTTTGAATCGAAAGGTGTCTCAGATACCCTTGGGATTGGAACAAGGTCATCAATTTTCTCAAGAGGATTGATTTCGACTTCCTCGTCCCCCATTGACAAGGTATCCGATTCCTTAACAAGTGAATCAATCTTAGGGTTAACTTCTTCTGACGGCTCGTCATCATCACTCTCACTGTCATCGGAATATGAAAGGTTTTTGGTGAAAGGAAGACCTGGTCCTGGCTGAGATAGATAATCGTGACTAATATAATTGACTTGCTTGCCAAGGACCTCACTTTGTGTATTCAATACGGAATTATAATCGGAATAATGATTACTCAAAACGTCGGCGTCCCATTGATAATGATGTTGTGTCATATTCTCGATCAAATCATAAGCCTCTTGTGGAGTCTTCCGCATGAAATTTCCGCCGGCTGCCAACATAATTTTGTCTCGATCAATCGAAGTTATGCCATTATAGAAGGTTAGGATCTGATCAAGAAGCAAAATTTTATGATTTGGACATTTTCTTAACAACGATTTGAACCTCTCCCATGCGTTGAATACTGATTCCATGGGCAATTGTCGGAAATTGAGAATGTCTTGCCTCAGCTGCACCATTTTAGATCGTGGAAAGTATTTTGAGAGAAACTTGACAAACATCTCTTCCCATGAATGAATTGAGTGTGTTTTAATAGAGTAAAACCAATTTTCAGCATCGTGGGATAAAGAGAATGGGAAGAGATTCAAACGTATGCTATCAAGAGAAACTCCATTTTGTTTTATGGATTGAGTGACGGATAAGAATTTGTTTAAGTGTTCATTAGCATCCTCATCTCGAAATCCGTGAAATTGGCAATTTTGCCGGATCAGTCGAACCATATAATTTTTCAATGTAAAANGAATGGGAAGAGATTCAAACGTATGCTATCAAGAGAAACTCCATTTTGTTTTATGGATTGAGTGACGGATAAGAATTTGTTTAAGTGTTCATTAGCATCCTCATCTCGAAATCCGTGAAATTGGCAATTTTGCCGGATCAGTCGAACCATATAATTTTTCAATGTAAAATCGGTTCCCGGAACTGATGACGGAATAATCGGTCCTCCTCTACCGATTAGTGTCGGACGATAAAAATCCTCCATGGTCCGAGGATCATGGGGATGAGACGGTGAAAAATCGAACATGGTAAAGAATTAAACGTCGAGAGGGTAAAGAAGATAAGAATTATCGATCAAGAGGATAAGAAGATAAGAATTAAACACATAAGATGATAACGAAGATTATTTTTGGGTTTTTATGTTGGAAAAACGAAAAGTGAAATAAAAGTGAAAATCAATTTTTGAAAAGTAAAATCTTTTTGGATTTTAAATATTAGGAAAAAGGGAAATCAAAAGAAAAACAATTTAGAAGAGAAAATATTTTTGTGTTTTTATATTTTGAAAATATTTACAAAAGCATTAACTTCTCGAAAGAAGGATCTTCAAAACACATTACTCAAACGATCGAACGACTAAATCTTATCAACCGCTCCCCGGCAACGGCGCCATTTTGACGTGAGCGTTTTTCAAGCGGTGAAGCTTATAAACTCGAGTCGTAGTCCCAACGAGGGTTGAACTGATCTTATCGATTGAGTCGTGAGATATGTGAGATGAATAGGTTTTAAAAGATGATTTTTGGTTTTGATTATACCACAACGACAATTAAAATGTGGTTAAAGTAAAGGAAAGCAATAAAGTGATGCAAAGAAAATAAACAAGTAAAGTTGCATGAAATAAAGTGACTTAAAGAAAGTAAACAAGAATTAAAGTGCTATAAGTATTTAAGACGGTAAATGAAAATGGTAAATGACTATAAAGACAATATGTTTTCAAAGTAACGTGAGTAGGCTCACTAAGTATACACGATTAAAATTACTCAAGACTCATTTTAAATGAAATAAAGTGATAAAGAAATTAAACGTGATCTTGGAAAATAAAATGTTTTTGTTTTTTTTTTAATCCATTTCTGCAAAAACACAAACAAATACACATGTTACATAACTTATGGAAAGAGAAGAGCGCTTACAATAAAAACGAGAGAAAATATGAAGGATGAGCACCCACCCTGACCATTCCCGTCCAAGAACGTTGGCACCTCCGTATCAGGAAGGAAGAAGTTCCGGCTAATACCCATATGCACCAGGAACTCCTCCGGGTACGAATTAATTGGGATGCGGTTCTCATCAATGATGTCCGCATGGTCAGCGTTGTACCATCCAGCAGGTGGGCGCTCATCCGTCGGTAAGGTAGCCCGGGTATAAAATGCAAAGTTAGAAGGAAAGACGGCGGCATCGATCCAAAAGAACTTCTCCCTCCAGTTGCGCAAGGAATCCACCTTCTCCGTATAACACTGTAGTTTACCTACACGCTTGGAGAAGGTGACCCATCCATTTAACCACGTCGTATGATAAAACGCGCGAAATAAATGGACAGTGGGGTTAACCGCTAACAAGGGACAATTAACCTCGAAGTTAGAAATCTTTGCAGCGCCAATACAGTGCAACTGCGAGATGTGGAGTTCGTAGTAATTGAGAATATCACTCAAAAATACGGATAGGGGTATGCGCTGATTCGCCCATTCGAAAAAGTGATATGTGCTTATTCACATATCTTTTATTCACCATTATTAGACTATTATAGACCAAAAACTAACGTTCAAAGCCAAAGATATAGTGTTTTTGTGTTTATGACTGTGCAGGTAAGGATATTGCAAAAACATCATGAAAAGCAACCTAAAATCCCAAAACGAGCACGAGATTTGGAAACGAGTCAAGAAGCCGAGTCAAAGATGAAATTTACTCAAGTAAAGCCCGTGACGATGTTTTCATTACTTAAAGGCTCGTGAATATGAAAGAGATAGTTAATCAAAGATTAAAGATGATTATCATGTATAAGCTTCCCAAACTCGAGCAAGTGGTCACTTTTATATCATTGAAGACTTTTTGAAGACTCGTTAACATATTCCTCAAGATTACAAGGACTTAAGTTTACTTTTTAGAAGTCGTTTAGTAGTGTAATGAAAGTTTATGTGTTACTTTCATGAACAAATAGAGTTAAGGGGGCTAGATGTAAAAGGAATCCACCATGGAAACCTTAAATACCCACCCCTAGTCTTCATTTGGCACTAGTTAGCCTTAGTTAGTTTCTAGCTTATTTTCAAGTTGTAGTGTAATGTTTTCTTAATGCAAGCTTTTAACTTTATGTCTTAATCTTCTTATTTTGCTTATTTCCTAGCTTGTTGCAATCTTTCTTTTATTGTTCTTCATCTTATTCAAGCTTCTTTACTTCTATCTTGATCACAATAAGCTCATATAAGTCTTGCACCACCTTTGCATGAAAAGAAATTTTCGTGCCTAATGAATATGACTTGAGCTTATTTGGGTTTTGCTAGCTTGTAAAAGCTTATTTTACGTTTTACTTTAGCTTATTTAAGAGTTTACAAATCGTTGTTTTGGCTTTTAAAACTTTCTTTTGTGTTTAAACTAGCTTTTTAGTTACAAGCCCTAGAAATATGTTTAGCTTATTTTGAATTCGTTGAGCTTCTATAGCTTATTTTGTTTGTTTGTTTTGCTTAATATTGAGTCTAAATAAGTTTTCATTTAGTTTCCATAAAGTTCTTACGTAAAATATTTCATTTTCCTTTAAAATTTTTCTTAGCGAGTATAGTTTAGGGTATAGCGAGTATGAAAAATAGGGTTTAGAGAGTATGATTTTAGGTTTTTGAGAGTATGGGTGTTTTTTGCGAGTATGGTTTCAATTCTAGGTCTTGCGAGTATGAAAACTGATTTAGCGAGTATCAAAACTTAGGGTTTTGCGAGTATGGTAAAACTTTTAGCGAGTATGAACCTTTAATTATTGCGAGTATGGTTGTTTTTGGTTTCTGCGAGTATGGGAGTTTTATATTAGCGAGTATGGTCTCAATTGAATTAGCGAGTATGAAATCTTTCTGTGTTGCGAGTATGACTTGAATTTTATAGCGAGTATGCTATTTTGTGTTGCGAGTTTCAACTTGGCAACGTTTTTCTTTGCGAGTATCCCAATTTTTTACATAGCGAGTATCACATTTTTAGTAGCGAGTTTAGTTTGTTTTATATTTTTTATTTTAGCGAGTTTGAGTCTTTGTTCACTTTAATTTTCGAGTCTAAGTCTTTTAGTGTCGTGTCTTGTTTATTTCTAAAGCCGAGCTAGGCTTATTTGCACTCCATCGTTTATCGAGTGGAGTTTACTTTTATTAATTTCTTACCGTTACTCTGTCGAATTTTCGTTTAAATCTTTTTAACTTAGTTTATTTTTACTTTCACTTCTTTTATTTTCTTTTAAACGTTTACTTTTCTTTTCTTTCATTTATTAAAGTTAAAAACCAAAAACATTTTACGTTCCTTATTTTATTTTCATTTCTTTTCTTTACTTAATCTTTCTTACTTTCTTATTTCATTTTCTTTACGTTTTATTCTACTTATGTTTCCTTTTATCGTTCAACTATTTTTCCTTTTCTCGCTCTTTATTTCATTTAAGTTTCAAACAACCTTTAGTAGTATAACAACAATTAAATCACATCTTTTTAACCAATTCACTTCACATAACTCACGACTCGAGTGACTAGATCCATTCAACCCTCGTTGGGACTACGACCCGTGGTTTACGAGCTTCACCGCTTAGTTTGCCTCGATCAAAAAGCGCGTATAAACCCAACCTTCCCAAAGGGGAAGTCCGCGATGGTGTCATTGGGACCTGGCACCTCTGGGTGCAAGTTCAACGGAATGAAGTAGTCCGAGGTAAACTGCGTCAGTTCTTCCTCGGACATATCGGCGGTGAAGTCATGTAACTGAAGTACCATATTTTCTAAATAGTAAGCGCACGTGCTGATTACCTAATGCGTAGAAGAGTGTTTAAGTTTTGAAGCTTTTGCAAATGGAGATAAACGCTTTTTACTATGATAAACACAGTAAAAAGAGGAGGTGGTTATATAGTATTCCACTCACCATAGATGCGCGACACGTGTAACCCACTAACTCAAATCGTGTGGCTGGGAAATGAAACGGTACGGGACACGTGGATAGCCTCTCCATTTCCCAAGGTACTTATAATGAACTTTTTTGGACTAGGTACATCCTACGTGTACTTTTGGCGGTTTTATTTTGCATTTTTCCCGCGTACGCGTCGGAAATAAGTTCGATACGGTTATTAGTCTAGCATCCGCAGGTTTTACCCTATAAGTTGCTATTTTAGATAGTTTAAAAGCTTTGTATCTCTAGCTTATGCTTAGTATTCACATAATTTAGAAGATCAAGGGGCTAAGTGTACAAGATGTAAAAGGTTAAGCCACCATGGCTCCCTTAAATACCCTCCCCTCTCTTCATTTGAGTTAGTTAGTTTTTTAGTAGATTTTAGTTTATTTCAAGTTGTAGTGTAATTTTTAATTAATGCAAGTTTTTATTTCATGTCTTAATCATTTTTCTTTGCTTATTTCCTAGCTTATTTCAATCTTTCTTTTACATCTCTATATCTTATTCAAGCTTATTTACTTCTATCTTGATCCAATATAAGCTTACATAAGTCTTGTACCACCTTTGCATGAAAAGAAATTTTCGTGCCTTTTGAAGATGACTTGAGCTTATTTGGGTTTCGTTAGCTTGTAAAGGCTTCTTTAAAGTTTTTATCTAGCTTATTACTTAGTTTTACAAAGGTTTTTATTTTGTTTTAAACATTTTCTCACGTAAAAAATGTTCCAGTGTCTATTTTTGTGTCTAGCGAGTAGGGTAATTAGGGTTTAGCGAGTTGGGGTCTTTTGGACGAATATCCAGCGAGTATCAAAGTAGGATAGCGTGTATTGTTCATTTTATAGCGAGTAGGACATGTTTTCTAGCGAGTATGACATTTGAGTCTAGCGAGTATCCTCTTTATTTTTCTTAGCGAGTATGCTATTTTGAGTGCTAGCGAGTTTGGTCTTGGCTAGCGAGTATGATATTGATTCCAGCGAGTATGGTATCCACTCTAGCGAGTTTGGTTCTTGATTGATTTCTAGCGAGTATAAAAGAAGGTCCTCAGCGAGTATCATAGTTTCTAAACTTAGCGAGTTTGTTTTTTTTTAATCCTAGCGAGTTTGTTATTTTTTAAACCTAGCGAGTATCACTTTTGTTAGCGAGTTTGGTCCTTATTTCATTAGCGAGTTTGGAGTATTTACGTGTGAGTTTAATTTTTAGTTTTCAAGTCTCAGTCTCCTTTTAGTGTCGTGTCTTTTGTTTCATAAGCCGAGCTAGGCTTTTATTATTTCATCGTTATTCGAGTGAAGTTTTGTTTAGATTATTTCTAAGCGAAACTCTGCCGAAATTTCTTTAAACCTTTTCGTTTCATTTAAACTTAGTTTACTTTATTTTCTAATTAGTTAAAGTCTTTAGTTCGTTAAATCTTTAAACGTTCTCTAGTTTAATCTTTTCTTTACGTTCATTAAAATCAAATCCCAAAAACATTTTCTTTCTTCATTTCTTACTTATTTCATTTCTTTTACGCATTACTTCGATTCATGTCTTCTTTTCTAGTTAAACTTATTACTTCTTATCTCGTTCTTTATTTCATTTAAAGTTTTAAACAAGTTTCGTAGTATAACTAAAACCTAATCTCATCTTTTAAACCTATTCACTTCACATAACTCACGACTCGAGTGACAAGATCGATTTCAACCCTCGTTGGGACAACGATCCTCGTGGTAAAAGCTTCACCGCTTATCCTGCCTCGATCAATTTTTGGCGCCGCTGCCGGGGAGCGGTTGAAAAGATTAAGTCATTCGTCGTTCGAGACTTGTGATTTGATGTAATCATGTGAATTATGGAAATCAAGGAGCTAATTTTGGTAATTTTCAAAATCAAGGTCAAAGTTTCAACAACAATGCCCGTGGGCAAACTTTTAATCAGAATCAAGGTGTTGTGCAAAATCAATCAAACACGGATGAGTTGTTAGCAGAATTACTTCGTCAAAATCAAAACAACCAAACCATTTTGCAAAGTCAGCAGGCACAAATTAATAAACAAGAGGAAATGAATCATGTATTGATTAATCAAATGACTGAATTAAACAAGCGTTTAAATGATCGACCCTCAGGTTCGGGTACCACTTCTTTACCTAGCAACACGATCGCTAACCCGAGGGGCGATGTCAAGGCGATCACAACATGCAGTGGCGTTTTTTACAAAGAACCAACGGTTCCAACTACCTCTTATACTCCTCCTTCAAAGGTAGTAGACCGTGCAACCGAGGTGACAACGGATACGAGAATTCCTATTCACCAAGGAAGGACCGAAAATATCCAACCTCCGGTGGTTCAACCGACAAATGAAAATGCTAATGTTTCAAAAGGAAAAGAGAAAATTGTTTTTGAACAAGATGAACCAGTTAAAACAAGTCTTCCATATCCTTTTCGTCTTAATGAACAAAAACGTCAAGATAAGAATGACATAATGAAGGAAAAGTTCTTTAAGATGTTTCAAGACATTCGCTTTGATTTGAGTCTTGCTGATGCTGTTGTGTTAATGCCAAAGTTTTCATCCATGCTTAAAAACTTGTTGAATAATAAGGATAAATTGTACGAAATGTCGACTAAATCGATTCAAAGAGTTACTTAAAAAGTGTCAGAATCACGGGTTTTCTGAATTGCATCAAATTGATACGTTTTATAATGGTTTGAATCCCGCTGATCAAGATTCGCTCAATTCTGCTGCTGGTGGTAATTTGTTATCTCAAAACACTCAAGATGCATTCACGATCATTGAAAACAAAGCGAGAGTGCGAACTTCACGAAGCAAAACACAAGTGTCAAGTGCTAGTAACAAGTCTAATGACGATTTTTTGTCTCAAGTTATCGAGTCTAACAAACAAAACTCTGATGCTATTGCTGCTCTTACAAAACAAATGGGACTTTTTATTCAAAACAAAGAACAGCCGTCTCAAACCGTCAATGCAGTTAACCCAATTTGCGAAACTTGTGGTGGTCCCCATTCATACCACGAATGTCCAACAACCGGTTCTTACCATAACGAGCATGTGTACGCTGCTAACATGGGTGGTAACCGATACCAACCCCAAGGAGACCGCAATCTCCTCAGCTACCATTCCACCAACTTTCTTGGACCACCACCAGGTTTTAATAATCCGCCACCAAACCAAAATATGCAAAGTCATGGTAATCAAGTCAATCAAAATCAGAATCGTGCATATCAAGGTTTTCAAAATCAAAATCAAGGATTTAATCAAAACAAGAATTTTCAAAGTAATCATAGTAATTTTGGAAATCAAGGTGCTAATTATGGAAACTTTAATCAAGGAAATCAGAATTTTCAAAATCAAGGTCAAGGTTTCAATAACAATGCCCGTGGGCAAACTTTTAATCAGAATCAAGGTGTTGTGCAAAATCAATCAAACACGGATGAGTTGTTAGCAGAATTACTTCGTCAAAATCAAAACAACCAAACCATTTTGCAAAGTCAGCAGGCACAAATTAAAAAACAAGAGGAAATGAATCATGTATTGATTAATCAAATGGCTGAATTAAACAAGCGTTTAAATGATCGACCCTCGGGTTCGGGTACCACTTCTTTACCTAGCAACACGATCGCTAACCCGAGGGGCGATGTCAAGGCGATCACAACACGCAGTGGCGTTTCTTACAAAGAACCAACGGTTCCAACTACCTCTTATACTCCTCCTTCAAAGGTAGTAGACCGTGCAACCGAGGTGACAACGGATACGAGAATTCCTATTCACCAAGGAAGGACCGAAAATATCCAACCTCCGGTGGTTCAACCGTCAAATGAAAATGCAAATGTTTCAAAAGGAAAAGAGAAAATTGTTTTTGAACAAGATGAACCAGTTAAAACAAGTCTTCCATATCCTTTTCGTCTTAATGAGCAAAAACGTCAAGATAAAAATGACATAATGAAGGAAAAGTTCTTTAAGATGTTTCAAGACATTCGCTTTGATTTGAGTCTTGCTAATGCTATTGTGTTAATGCCAAAGTTTTCATCAATGCTTAAAAACTTGTTAAATAATAAAGATAAATTGTATGAAATGACAACTACACCTTTGAATGCGAATTGCTCGGCAGTGCTCCTTAAAAAGCTTCCTGAAAAGCTTGAAGACCCCGGCAAGTTCTTAATTCCATGCAATTTTCCCGGAATGGTTCAATGTTTCGCCTTAGCCGATTTAGGTGCTAGCATTAGCCTTATGCCGTTTTCCGTCTGGCAGAAGTTGTCGTTACCCCCTTTGACTCCAACACGCATGACACTCGAGCTTGCCGACCATTCTACCTCTCGACCTAAAGGCATAGCCGAGGATGTCATCGTCAATGTGGGAAAATTTCACTTTCCGGCTGATTTTGTTGTCGTCGATTTTGATCCTGATCCAAGGGTTCCTCTCATTCTAGGACGAGGTTTCCTAAAGACGGGCCGTGCTTTGATTGATGTGTACGATGAAGAGATTACCTTGCGAGATGGTCACGAAGCCGTTACGTTTAATTTGGACCAAACAGCAAGATATTCTTCCACCGATGAGCCCATTACCATAAGCAAAATCGATATCCTTGATGAAGTTGATGAACTTTCTGAAGAGTACTCCCAAGAGATACTCGGATTTTCAAGTGGCAATCCCACTTCTTCTTCCTCCACCCCTTCAATTAATTCTACCCCTTCATCCTCTATTGATGATTCTTCACCTACCTCTCAACCCATAATTGCCGACTCTTCCCCTTCCTTCACTCCATTTGAAGGAGGTGATTTCTTCCTCTTGGAAGAAGTCGATGAATTTTTATCCGTTGATACATCTTCATTCGTTGGCGATGATGATGATTCTTATTATGATCCGGAGGGAGACATTCTTATGTTTGAACAACTTTTGAATGAAGATCCTTTTTCACCTCTCCCTCCGAAGAAACTCTTTGTTGAAGAAGTCAAAAAGGTCGAGCCATCTGAAGAAAAACTTCCAAAACTAGAGCTTAAAGAATTGCCTCCTCATCTTGAATATGCTTTTTTAGAAGGAACCGACAAACTTCCTGTCATCATTTCCAAACACCTTCAAGATGAGGAGAAGAACCGTCTCGTCGACATGCTCAAAAAGCACAAAAATGCTATCGCTTGGCGCATTTCCGACATCAAGGGCATAGACCCTCGTTTTTGCACCCACAAGATTTTACTTGAAAACGATGCTAAGCCGTCCATCCAACAACAAAGACGAGTTAACCCAAAAATCCATGAAGTCATCAAGAATGAAGTAATCAAATTACTTGACGCTGGGATGATTTACCCAATTTCTGATAGCTCATGGGTTAGCCCGGTCCATTGTGTGCCAAAGAAGGGTGGTATGACTGTCGTTACGAATGATGATGATGAGCTTATTCCCACACGTCTCGTAACCGGTTGGAGAGTGTGCATCGACTATCGAAAGCTAAATGAAGCAACTCGAAAAGACCATTTTCCTCTTCCTTTCATGGATCAAATGATTGAACGACTTGCAGGAAATGACTTTTATTGTTTTCTTGATGGTTTTTCTGGTTATTTTCAAATTCCCATTGATCCTCCTGATCAAGAGAAAACCACTTTTACTTGTCCCTACGGAACGTTTGCCTATCGACGTATGCCCTTTGGCTTATGCAATGCCCCAGGCACGTTCCAGAGATGTATGACCGCCATTTTTCAAAACATGATCGGGAAGACAATGGAGGTTTTTATGGATGATTTTTCTGTGTATGGTGATTCATTTTCGTCTTGTCTCTCCCATTTAGAACAAATGCTCCAAAGGTGTGAAGACACTAACCTAGTTCTGAATTGGGAGAAGTGTCACTTTATGGTTAAAGAGGGTATAGTCCTCGGCCATAAAATCTCAAAAGCCGGGATTGAGGTGGACCGTGCCAAAGTCGATGTTATCGCAAAATTACCTCATCCCACGACCGTCAAGGGAATTCGAAGTTTCCTCGGTCATGCTGGCTTTTATAGACGTTTCATACAAGACTTTTCCAAAATAGCCCGACCATTGACTCACCTTTTAGAGAAGGAAGCCCCGTTCATCTTCACCAATGAGTGCATTGAAGCATTTAATACCCTTAAGAAGAAGTTGACGGAGGCTCCTATTTTAGTTGCCCCCGATTGGGATTTGCCCTTTGAATTAATGTGTGATGCTAGTGATTATGCAATTGGGGCAGTCCTGGGGCAACGAAAGGACAAATATTTTCGGCCTATACACTATGCAAGCAAAACCATGAATAGTGCTCAGTTTCATTACACCACAACTGAAAAAGAGATGTTGGCAGTCATTTATGCTTTTGAAAAATTTCGACCATATCTTCTTTTAAAGAAATGCATAGTGTATACGGACCATTCAGCCTTAAAATACTTGATGACCAAGCCTGATGCCAAACCAAGACTTATGCGCTGGGTTCTCCTTTTACAAGAGTTTAAAGTTGAAATTAGAGATAAAAAAGGATCGGAGAACCTAGCTGCTGACCATTTGTCCCGTCTTGAAAATCCTCACCAAGGCGTGCTCGAGAAAAAGGATATTGATGACTCATTTCCTCTCGAAGCCCTTGGGAGCGTGTCACTTGGTGATTCTAGTACCCCATGGTTTGCCGATTTTGCAAACTACCATGCGGGGAATTTTATAAGAAAAGGAATGTCGACCCAGGCCAAAAAGAAATTTTTCAAAGATGTGAAACATTATTTTTGGGAAGACCCTTATTTGTTCAAAATTTGTGCGGACCAAATCATTCGGAGATGTGTCCATGGTAAAGAGGCCGAAGCTATTTTGATGGCATGCCACAATGGACCCACAGGGGGACATCATGGTGCCAATTTTACTGCTAAAAAAGTTTTTGACTCCGGTTTCTTCTGGCCTTCGATCTACCGCGATGCACAGGACCTGGTGAAGTCTTGTGACGCGTGCCAACGACAAGGAAAAATTTCACAGCGGGATGAGATGCCTCAAAACTCCATCCAAGTTTGTGAAATCTTTGACGTTTGGGGAATCGATTTCATGGGACCATTTCCATCTTCAAACAAAAACAAATACATCCTCGTGGCAGTCGATTATCTTTCTAAATGGGTTGAAGCAAAAGCTTTTCCAACTAACGACGCCCGAGTGGTTGTAAAATTTTTGAAAAGTTTGTTTGCCAGATTCGGTACACCTCGAGCTATTATCAGTGACCGTGGAACTCATTTTTGTAATGACCGATTTTCAAAAGTTATGTCAAAATATGGTGTTACCCATCGACTTAGTACCGCTTATCATCCTCAAACTAGTGGTCAAGTCGAGGTGTCGAATCGTGGTCTAAAAAGAATTTTGGAAAGAACCGTGGGTGAGAATCGTTCTTCTTGGTCGGACAAGTTAGATGATGCACTCTGGGCCTTCCGCACAGCTTATAAAACACCAATTGGTTGTACCCCTTACAAGCTCGTGTACGGAAAGGCATGTCATCTTCCGATTGAGCTAGAGCATCGCGCCTACTGGGCTTTAAAACATGTGAATTATGATTTAAAAACCGCGGGTGATCACCGAAAAATCCAGTTGAATGAGTTGAATGAACTCCGAGATCAAGCTTATGAAAATTCTTTGATTTATAAGGAGAAAACAAAACGGATTCATGATTCAAAAATCAAAAATCGTGTTTTTAATGTCGGTGATCAAGTTTTGCTTTTTAACTCAAGGTTAAAAATATTTTCTGGAAAGCTAAAGTCCCGTTGGTCTGGACCGTTTACCGTTGCCCAAGTTTTTCCTTATGGTACTGTTGAACTTTTTAACCAAAATGGGGAACATTTTAAGGTAAACGGTCATCGTTTGAAACACTACTTTGGAGGGGATCTACCTTTGGTGATCCCGGATCTCCAAACTTTCCCCAAGGACAACTAAATTCGGGGATAGAGTCAAGCTAAGTGACTCGATGATCAAAAACAAAGCGCTTCGTGGGAGGCACCCCATGCTTATCCATCTATGTTTTCTAGTTTCTAATAAGTAACGCGAGGAGGGCGACCTCTTCCAATCTTGTGTTTGCTTGGTTGTTTGTGTTTGTGCAGGATTTCTCCAATTCATGATGACTCTCGTGCTCGTGGATCGTCTCATCTCCACTCGAGTCCCATGTCTTGCTGCTTGCTTGGAAATCCTATATCCAAATCTTATCGACTAATGGTATCTTTGGCATACTTAATAAACGGCCTTAGATTTATTGTTAGGATTACCCTTACCTTGAAAACATTGAGGACAATGTTTATCTTTAGTCTGGGGGGGTGAATCTTCGATTTGATTGACCTAGCACTTTCACCTTTGTCGTTTACTTACGCAACCCCGTTTTTCCTCAAAAATCCAAAAAAATTGAAAAATTTTGAAAATTTTCAAAGCAAAAAGCACAAAAAAATGAGAAAAATATAAAAATACAAAAATAGAATAAAAGTTTTGACACCGAGTTTGACTTTCCTACTAGGTAAGAGTGGGAATAAAAATTTTGACTTGATCCGGGCGTGTTGAGCCCTAGCATGTTCCCTTAACCAAAGATGATCATAAAAGCTTTTGCTAGTTTTGTACACAAGGAGCTACTCTTTTGTCGGCTCCCGTACTTTACTTTATATATGCATGGCTTAAAATTATCGGCTAAGTATCCGCGGATCTCATTATTTGAGATTTTCAAAATGCGGAGAATGAGATATGATAGTGTTTATTTAGAAGTTAGTTACCATACGTGGAGTAGTGGTTCTCTTTAAAGCTCATCGAAGGTACTTGTGGCCTTTCGTTCCCATCAGCTTGTTTCACCCCATATCTTGTGTGCTAATTAAAGATGTTAGGTTTAGCCGATGAGTAGTTCTTTATCTTCTTAAGAGAATCTTTGCTTGGGAAATTGGGTACACATCATGGATACACGTCAATTGAGTTGTATTGTATATCGTTGAATAAGCGTAGTACGCATGTGGTTTCGGAGCTACCCAAAAGCCCGTTGTTATGTATGAGCTAAGGTGCTTTAAGACTTCGGATTGAGATCGGACCTTGGATCCTAGATTCCAACCCTAGCAGTTGGCGGTAGGTCTTGGATTGAAACCGTGAAGGTTCGGAGTTGAGAAGTTACTAAGGCAAGAAAAAGAAAGAAAAAAGTGAAAAAAAGTATCAAGAAAAGAAAAAGAAAAAGAAAAGGAAAGAATAAGGATGTATGTTGAAGATTTGTGGATCAAGAGTTCTAGTGTTAAGACTAAAGTTGGTCGCGCGTGAGGTGCATGTTACGATCCTAGATCGGACGCATGAGTTGCACGTGAAATGTACTCGCCAACTTATGTCTATTTTTGATGTATTCCAAAGTCTTTGTATGTATCCAATATCCTTGATGTGGACCACATTTCTCTTGCAAACCTTCTTAAGGGAAGATCGATAACTACTTAGCGTTTGAATTTGGTATCTTTATCGGACTAAATCATATTGAAACGAGAAAATATGAAGCAATTCATTTCTCAAATCAAATAAAAAAATTCTAGATGCACTAAGATTTGGGAGCGAGAGGTGACCACACACAAGTAACTTCCATGAGTGGTATTGGTATCTAACGTCTAAGTAAGCGGTGATCTCGTTTTTGCACTTAGTTTGGGACTTGTGAAAAATCAGGGACGATGAATTTTATCCAATGTGTCACTTTTCTATGAATCGTGTTCTTGCTCTATGATCCTTAATCGTTATCAAAAGATAATGAAAGTCATTCACACCGTCATATGCTAAAATAGTGTAATATATGATGTACATAGTCGAAAATGGAAAGCCGGGGCGTTTTAGGGAATAAATGATTTAGAATTTCTCTTGAACGTTTTGCTACTTTTCAAAGTTAGAAGGAGAGGTTTTGAAATTATTTACCCTTAAGGCGTGATGTGATTACATTGCGTGAGGACACGCAATACCTTAGTCTGGGGGATTTTGATATGTGCTTATTCACATATCTTTTATTCACCATTATTAGACTATTATAGACCAAAAACTAACATTAAAAGCCAAAGATATAGTGTTTTTGTGTTTATGACTGTGCAAGTAAGGATATTGCAAAAACATCATGAAAAGCAACCTAAAAGCCCAAAACGAGCACGAGATTTGGAAAAGAGTCAAGAAGCCGAGTCAAAGATGAAATTTACTCAAGTAAAGCCCGTGACGATATTTTCATTACTTAAAGGCTCGTGAATATGAAAGAGATACTTAATCGAAGATTAAAGATGATTATCATG
>LBNU01024476.1:38236-51606 GCA_014162995.1 Artemisia annua | reverse complement strand
ATACGAGCTCGACTCAGAATTGACCCACGAATTGACGAAACAACAAATGTCTTAATTTGAAAGGATTTATCCGATTAGAAAGTACTATTTCGAGAAACTCTTTCTAGTTGTTTACTTTGACGGGTCTAACTTCCTTTTAGGAATGTTAACAATATCAAGTTAGTTACTAGGGCTAGTTATCACCTAAAAGCTGATAATGCATCCCTTTAACTAAACAACGTAAACGTGTCCCTCGGGTACATAACTATTAAGAGTGGATCAATTCAAAAGTGCCAACTCTTCCCGCATATGCAAATTTCTGAAAACAATCATGAGCATATGTTGAGGGGGAGTATTTCATATGAAATCCAAAACCTCAAAGTGTTAACAAAAGATTTTATACTCTAACACACTTTGAGAGATTTTCAAAGATTTGGTTCAAAGGCATCAATAGGATAGTTATGGAGTTACAAGGTGACTAAGGATTGGAAAAACCGTCCTATGATCCGCCTAAACCGGAGGGATCTACCCAAGGACATCACCAATAGTTAGAAAATAGAAGTCCTTAGGTATGATATGAAAAAAAAGGAGAAAAGAATGAAAGGAGAAAGAAGGGGTTGAAGAATTAAAAAGAAACGAATGAAAAGGGGTGAAAAGAAATAGCCCTCCATTTTATCAACCATAGGTCAGACACCGAGTTCAATTCATATGCTACTGGTCGTTGCTAAGGCAACACCGGTATTGAAGATAAAAGACGTCATGGACCCAGTGACGCAAAGCACCTAAACCTTCTTAGCCACTCAGGCATCTCTCAAAAGATGTTTGTTTCATTCTCACGGGGAACCCACGTAATCTATCGATCGTCTATTAGAGATGATTGATATTGAAACAGGAGGCCCTCTGCTCCATGCCTCCGCATAAGAAACCAAAGGTGCACTTATCGAGTCTAGAGCCATGAGATAACATATAAGATCTCTTAGGAACACAAAATACTTCCACACTAAGTGTCTTACTTCAATGGACACTAAGTGTAAATTATCGAGTCCTTCGCAGATCTTAGCAATCTGCCTTGAACGTTTATGAGGGATTTACTTATGTATTTCTCGAATGATTGAACGGAAATCCTGCCAGGGTCAACATCAAACAGCCCTGACAGCAGGTCACTTTGGTGATTCCTTGTGGATTACGCTTAGTGTGTTCGATGGTTTCAAACGCTACAGTCGTGGGGTGATCTCCAGCGACTCACCTAATCGTGGGTGTACTTATGTATGTCTGTGTTAGCCCTCTAGGGGGTATCCGATTAGGAACGGCCTGGGTAAGGATTAGAAGGAGTCTTCACACTATGCTGTTGACAAATTCTAATTCCGAACCTGTAAGTACCGGATGTTTTATTGCTAACTGTTTTATTTCAGGTACTACAATCATCTTGAACACCGGCTTCCACATGCTCATACTTACATCTCAACAAAAGGAAAGCTCTCATGAAAGATCGAAGCAACATGAATGCCAAAGGTAGATTCCATGCCAAAAGAATCTACAAAATGACAAAGACAAACGATCTTAAGCAACACACCGTCTAAAGAAGGATTCTACGTCAACACAAAGAATCTTCACATATGAAAAGAGAGCTCCTCACTAATGAAACTCTTCAACGTCAAAGATGTATGAGCATGTCGGAATGATGCAGATCCACTGGAGTCTAAGAGAGTGACGAATGGCAGATTACTACATCAGATGATCACAATTCCATCAAGCAAAGACTCAGAACAAAGAACGATGAATCTTATCTACTTTATCATTTTGAAGACGTCTAAAGCTATGAATGCTAAAACCAAAGTCCAAGGACAGAAGACGTCAAGCAACCTCAAATGACCGTGACTAACATCACTTCTTCAACAACCGATCCTTAGGGGAGATTGTTAGAACCTAAGTTATCAACGTTTTAGTCAAGTCTCGGTTATTTTAGTCATTGTAATAGGTTGCTAAATTTATCCAAGTTACTTAACTAATGAATGTAAACGTGTGAAGTCCATCACACGTCCAATGGGCCTTAAAGCCCAACGTCTATAAAAAGGAAGGAGAAAGGGAGTGTTGCCCTAGCTCCTCTCCTATAAATAGGATACTCATGTTATCTTATTTCTTGTTGGTTATTTCATAATATAAAGAAACTCTTGCACTTTTAATCTTCTCATTTGATCTAATCAACCAAACTCTATTTCTTCTCTTATTTCTTACAAATCTATGATTGTGTTTACAAAATGGTGACCTAACAGAAGTCAATGTAATTATTACAAAAACACGGGTGTAAAAACAAAGGGTTAATCCTAATGCCTCTTATCATGTAGTAGATCTTAACTACACGAATGTAGTCTCACTTGTGAATTTGAGATGGTCCTAACGCAAGTTCTAGAATCTAAGTGCTACCGGTACACACATCATAGCATCAAAGATGGATGCTTTTTCTACCAATTCTAGGGGCGAACCTCACATATTTGGGTGAAAATGTTTTTAGTGGTACGGTTTTGTGCTAGTCATACAATTTCCTATCCATGAGAGGCTCATTAAGACCAAGGTTTCACTTCTAAATGTTGTAAAAATTTTAAATTGGCGCTAAAATTGCCCTAACAAATATTTCTCTCGGTTTTATTACAAATTTACTATCAAACAAACAAAAACCAAGCGCAATTGTATTCTCTAAGGTGTCTTCATTTACCCCCCCTTACACTTAAACCAAACATTGTCCCCAATGTTCAAATAGAAGATGTAAAAGTAAATAAAATGAAAGAATGAAATCAAATACTCCCCTGATTCGTTTGATGTAGATAGTGAGGTAACGTGGTTAGATCTTCTTCCAAGAGAGATGAACGCTCAAAGCTTCCCTTCTGAAATATAAATCATCTTCTTGTCCAAAATAACCTGTTAACCTGAAAAAAGATAAAGGCCAACCTCGCATAAAATCGGCGGTATAATCTATAATAGGATATAATGCTTGTGGAATGAATATTTTTTTGTAGAATTCCTGGAGATTATAAGTTAGAGAATTAACAAAACTTTTTATGTTTCCGGAAGATAAACAAAACTTTCAAAAATTGCAGAAAATTATTGCCTGACGCCGTCAGGTTGTAATGCCTGACGCCGTCAGAAATGATCTGACAGGATTCTCATGTTAAGTTTCCGAAAAAATTCTGGAAAAACTAGAGCTTACTTCCTGGAATTCCTGCAAAAATTCATTACGACTCGATACAAGCATTTGACTCAAACAAGTAATAATATGTATGTTAATTTACATTATTATGATTCATGTTCACTCGTTCTTATAAACCGATTTAGATTTCTCTTACACTTATCTTTTGCAAAATACCTTTATATGTAGTTAAGACGAAGTTAAAAACAAAATAAAGCATTTTCACAAGTTAGATTGAATCATGAATCAATAACAAGAAAAATAACTTACATACGGAAACAAATAAAATCAAATAAACAAACAAACAAAATACACAAAGTAGAAAAAGCTTGGGTTGCCTCCCAATAAGCGCTTGTTTTTGATCGAGTCACGAGCCTGACTCTACCCTTATTTAACGGAAATAGGGGATGTTTTCCCTACACTTAGAAATAAGTACGGGTGGAAGTAGCGATCACACCCTTAGGGTGGAAATATGCCACGTGAGGGAAGAGTGGTGGATGAATTATATGCTCAAATGGGTGTGCTCTTTTCATCATAACCTTACCTAGTTCAATTGGGTCAATGGGTGAGTTGAAGTTTTCTCCTAAGAAAGGATCACCTTCTATCAATTTTGAGATACTCCTAGTTGGGAATCCATCTTGATCTAATAAACCCGGTTTAAACCCATAATGTTGCTTATGATCAATCACAAATGGGTGACGTAAGTATGTAAGGTCATTTTCCACTCCTATATTGGCTTTCTCATTACAAGGCTTAAAGTCTACAACCTTTATCGTAAAACTACCCGGACTAAATGGTTTGATGGGTGGATTGGGATCAATTTCAATTCCTAAATTCATATCTAAGGATGGAAGATTAGGTAACGGTTTTGGTTGAGGCTCTGGTTCATGAAAACTAGGAACTTCCTTAGAACTAAAAGTAAGGTTGTGACTATGAGTATTCACGCCTATATCCTGTAGTTGTTTCTGGTCCAAGGGTTCTTCCTCCATTGGGGTTCCTATAATTTCTCCTGCTTCTTCCGGGTAAGTCACGGGCGGTGTAGGTGCCTCAAATGATGGTGGGACTTGTGGGGTATTCAGTGGGCTTGGATTATTTACCTCGTCACTCCTCGTGTCAAGATCACCTATATTCTCATCATGTGTTTTAGTAGAACCTAACCCTAAGANGTTTCTTATGATCAATCACAAATGGGTGACGTAAGTATGCAAGGTCATTTTCCACTCCTATATTGGCTTCCTCACTACAAGGCTTAAATTCTACCACCTTTATCGTAAAACTACCCAGACTAAATGGTTTGATGGGTGGATTGGGACCTATTTCAATTCCTAAATTCACATATAAGGGTGGAAGATTAGGTAATGGTTTTGGTTGAGGCTCCGGTTCATCAAAACTAGGAAATTCCCTCGAACTAAGAGTAAGGTTATGATCACTATAAGCATTCAAACCTATATCCTCTAGTTGTGTTTGGTTCAAAGGTTCTACCTCTATCGGGATTCCTAATGTCTCAACTACTTCTTCTGGGTAAGTCACGGGCGGTGTGTGCGCCTCAAATGATGGTAGGACTTGTGGGGTACTTTGTGGGCTTATGTAATTTACCACATCCTTCAACAATTTATCCCCAAACAAGCTCTTTGCTTGTTCCCTCAAACTTGCTATCAATTGATCCGTAACAACGCTTTTTGGGTTGTCCATCTTTTTAGCGAGTTGGGCACAATCTTCTATGGTTTTCCATGCTTCTTCAGCACTTAATTCCCAAAGGTCCCCATCTGCGGCATAGTCAATGTCCATTTTGGTATAGTGGTTGACACGATGGTAAAATATTTCAATTTGGGACCATAGATCGAAACTATGATGAGGGACTTTTCGGAGTGAATTTTTGAAACGAGTCCATGCATCATAGACAGGTTCATCTTGATGTTGTTTGAACATCAAGATGTCATTTAGAGTGGGTGAATTTCGTGGTTGGTAGTAGGGTGGATTCGCGTTCTCCATAATGGCTAACGGAATAATCAATGGAAAAGTTTTTACGAACAAAGACACAAAGAAAAGATAGACTACTAGAAAGCTAATAAAAAGAAAATAAAAATCTCACTAGATAGGAATCGAATGAGTAGACCTAATAAAATAAAAATTCAACCTAAACAATATCTATTCCCCGGCAGCGGCGCCAAAAACTTGATACGTGAGGATTGCGACCACGCAACAGGTTTTACCTCTTAAGGGATCTTGAGAAGCTTGCAATCCCACCAGGCAGTGTACCTGGTCGGTGTAGTATAGTGTAGTGGTAAGTACGGGGGATTGATCGTTCTCTCACAGGGAATAGTGTTCGTTAGGTTAGAAAAACTACTCTAAAAGGTCTAAGGGTGAAGGAAGATTATTTTTGTATTTTTATTTTCTTATAAAAAGCAAGTAAAATCTCGGGTTTTGGAGGAGTGGGCGGAATTAGTTGCTAGTCAACTAACCCAAAAACTACTATTGCAATAAAAATAAAATAACTAAAGCTATTGTGGTTGTGAAAACTTATATGGAGACAAATGTGTTTACTTAGATTTCCTTAGTCCCTAACTATCTTTTACCGGTTAATTGGTGTGTGTATTAATTGCGTGGATGACGGGTGTATTCCTTAACAATTCATGGGGTGGCATACATATCTCCCCAATTCTATGAGCTCTTATCTCCTCCTACAACGATGCGTAAAGCACCCAATCATAGGGATTGTAAACAGTGGCTCATGCGTTAAATACTACCTTAATAACCTAGTATGCATTGGTTACATGTTTCTTAAGACGTTCAAGCAGGTTACCATATAGGAGTTTAGCCAGTTTTCTTAAGCCTAACATCGATGGAACATTCATCCAAGACAAGTAATAACACACCAATCAACCAATAATTAATAGTTAGGTATCATTAGATCCAAGCAAACACAAGAAAAATCTAGCCTAGCATGTTAATTGAAAGACAAGCATAAGATATGATTAACCAATACATAGAAATATTGATTAATTTAAGTGAGGACTTATCTTCAATTGAACATGAGGGATTCAAGGGTGAAAAACCCTTGAAAATACAGCCAAATTCGTCTTTAGGGTTTTGCCCAAAGTTGCACCAAAAGTTCCACACTAATGAATGAAAAATAGAAAAGTATATATAGATTTTACACTCTGACGGCGTCAGCTTATACGTTCTGACGCCGTCAGCTCGCCGCCATTAGGGTTCTCGGATGGCCTAGATCTACTTCAGACGCCGTCACTTGTAAATTAGCTCTGGGCCGTCACTCTTTAGCATTACACCTGACGGCCTACTTCCTCTAACACCTGACGCCGTCATGTGTAAACATCTTGTTTTCTTAATAGGGCGTCTAGTGTAATTTGATTTTACTCCTTTGTCAACGTTGGCTGACGGCGTCCTTGTGACTCTGACGCTGTCAGGAAGGTTTTCCAGCTTCTTTTGAGACTTTGTCGTTTTCTTCACTTGTATGCTCCAAAAACGTTCAAATTAGCATGTTTTCCAGAATTCTTCTCAAAAGTACCTAAAATGAAAAAAGGAACGATTTAGGGAAATATTTGATCACATTTACTCGAATTATGGCTTAAATGACCCCTTAAAACGGGTACACTTTTTTTCTCATCAATGACAAGGTGAAGACAGGTCGAGTGCAATCATGTGATGGTATTGGTGATTTGGGTAAAGCATCGGATGTTGGTTCCGTTGTCACAATATACAAAGAATCAGAAACTGATAAGCTTGACACTACCAGCAGTTCAGTGACTCTTGCTACACATGACATGGATGCAGATTTCAGACCGGTAAAAGAACAAGTGTCATATGCTGAGGTACCCCTAACTGAACATCATAATGTGCTTTCTGATGAACGGAAGCATACTGATCAAATTAAGCTCACTTATGACACAAATTTGTTGGAAAAGACTGATAGCAATACCATTTATAATTCAACAAATATGAGTCATAAAGGGAGAGAAAGTGATCAGGATGCTGAACGTGATGATGTGTCAAGTTCTTTGTTTACGGCTGAGACATTTAAATCAAATGATATGGTTGATAAAGAAGTTTTCAATGAACTTTCAAATAGATTTTTACAACTTGAAAAACATTGTATTTCACTTGAAATCGCAATGCAACAAAAGGAAGAAAGTTTTCTAACTAACCAACCATGTAAAAATCCGGAACTTCCAAATTTCCAAGAATTCTTTATGATTAATGATTTGAAAGCTCAGCTAGAAACCAAAAACTTGACAATCAACAACCTGAAAAAACGTATTACTGAGTTGTGTGATATGTGTAATGAAGTTAAGGCTAAACATGTCTGCGATGTTATTGAATTGGAACATAATGTGGCTAAATTACTTGAGGAAAATGAGACTTTGAAAATTCATTGTAAAGACTTGTGTGATTCAATCAAAGAAACGAAAACTAAAACTGTTGAACAAACAACCTCTTTGATTGCCAAAAATGATGAATTCAAAGCTCAACTTCTGGAAAAGTGGTTCACAATTACAGCATTAAAGAACGAGCTAAGAAAAGCAACAGGGAATAGTGTGAACACTAAGTTTGCAAAACCATCAATCTTGGGGAAACCAGTTTCTCAATCGAATAGAAACCAATCAGTTGTTAGGCAACCGACTGCGTTTAGATCTGAACGACCAAAATTTTCAAAAAGACGGTTTGCCTCCCAAGTTGATGCGGAACAAGTTTTGACAAAACCAGTCACTCCACATTATTTGCCTAAGATAAATGCTACTAGTTCTGCTAAACCTCAAAAGGTAGTGACTCCTACACCCAGCTCCTCTAGGATTAGTTCAAAAACTGTGTCGAAACCGAGCATTAAGATTCAAAATTCTTATGATATGAATGACTTGCACAAAAACTATGATCTTGAAAAGGCTAGGAAAAGGGCACTACTTCATAAGGATGGAATCGTAGGCTTACAACCTTGTATGATGCCTTCTGGTCTATTGGGAACAATGCTAAGGCTCAACCTGTTAAGTTTAGGATTTATAGTAAGTCATCTTTAGTGCATAAGAAGCAAAACATACCTAAAACTTCTCTTAGGTGGATACAAGCTGCTAAATCTTTGGTGACTAGGAATAACGATAAGTCTTCCACTATGCATAAGAAGCTTAACAATCCTAGACCTTGCCACAAGTGGATTCCAACTGGTAGAATTTTTATGAATGTTGGACTTAAGTGGATACCTACCAGAAAGCTGCTTACCAATGGCAAAACCATGGTTGACCGTGAAACCCCCAAGGGTTTGGATACTAATGTCACTAACCAATATATATGCAATCAAGTTTGTAATGTTAGTGCAGATAGTCCTTACTCAGTTGCAGGTACATTGATCATTCACTTCATGGAAAGACTCAAAGTTTGGATGCCTAAAGCACGAATTTCTCCTGATTTAGGAGATCATGAAAGTCAATGTTGATGTATGTCTGCAATGACGTCTGAATACATCAGTTCAGGCCTTGTTCTTCACTCTATGACATTTGATCACATCAGATCAAGCCTCGGTCTTCAACGACTATGACGTCTGATCACATCAGTTCAGGCCTCATTCTTCAACGACTATGACGTTTGAACACTTCAGTTCAAGCCTCGCTCTTCATCATAATGACGTCTGTTCACATCAGTTCAGGCCTCGCTCTTCATCATTATGACGTTTGAACACATCAGTTCAAGTCTCGGTCCTTAAAGTCAACATTATGGCGTCTGCTGACAACTCTTCAGGCCCCGTTCATCAAAGGAAAGAAAGGTGTACGATTCAGTGTGCCTTATCTTCGGAAGAAGAGAAATCTTCTTGGTTTTGACGATTCTCATCAACATGCTTCATGCTCTCTCCATGTTCATTCAGTCATCAAGTGGATCTCTTATCTTTAATCAAATTCTCATTCACTTGTTCAATCAAAAATGGCAACCTCGTTTGCAATTTTTGAGGGGGAGAAGGGTGAATAAACTACATGATTGATTGTATTCTTATTCACATGCTCAATCAAAAATGGAAAACTTAGTATGCAATTTTTGAGGAAGAGAAGTGTGAATAAACTACATGATTGATTGTATTCTTATTCACTTGCTACTCAATCAAAAATCACAAACCTCGTATGCAATCTTTGAGGGGGAGAAGTGTGATTGTACCACATGTTGATTTATGTTTGAAGAATGGTTATACGACTCTCCTCCAACACCTAATGTTCTACTTACTAAGGATAACTAGGATTTATATTTGATGAATACTTCCAACCTCCAACGAATGTTGATCATCTAGTTCCTGAAGCTCTTGCTCCGGTTCCTGCTGACTCAACTGGTTCACCTTCGCCAATGTACATTGTTCAAGATGCACCATCCAGAAGTATTACTCAGACTACTCAAGTAACCCAATCTCCAGTTACTCCTCAAGGTGTTGATGATGACTATCATGATATTGAAGTTGCACACATGAATAATGATCCGTTCTTTTGTTCTTTCATCACGGATTGTGGTTCCTCCAAATGTGCAATTTGTAAACCAACCACAATATCATATAGTAAAATGTCGGCTAAGAATTTAGACATGGAATGTCATGTGATCACATAGTTTATTTGGTATCCCTTATTTGAGATTGAATTTAAATTCCACAAAGGCGTGATCTTACTTTATCTTAAAGTCGGGGTTGGTTGGATGCATATCTTTCAATGATAACTTGCTCGTGATTAAGATTTAAGTTGAAAACTTGGTTTATCTAGTTACCAGTAGTCGGGGTGGACGGTTGAAGACCTGGTTAACTATCACTTTAAGGAGTTACATTGTAGTACTCATTGTCACACGCAGATGACGTTGTGGATAATCGCAAGAGGTGTTAATGTATCATACTTTGAGTAAGTATTGAGTACTTAGGGATTTGCTTGGAGCATAAATTCTCTACACTGTTCTTCCAACATTAGTGCAAGCTTAAGTCACCAGAATGGGGAATTTTACTTCAGCTTCAAGTCAGATATATCGGGTTTACTTCATCAGTGGTCACTTCATGTAGCCTACATAAGGGTTGGTAAAGATAGTCAATGAGAGTTTCTGTAGTAGTTGATTCTCACATGATACGTTTGAGCTAATTTACTCTTCTCACAAGTTTTAATGTATAATGTGTTGCTGATTCTGAAGTATAAAAACCAGTAAGGGGGAAGGAGACATACATCTGAACGCACAACGAGTACACGTGATGAGCTTTATACTTCTTAATTGAAGATATTCCGGGAAGACACATGTCACAACCGCAGAGATAATCAGTGTCTTAACTCGTTTTTCTGGTGTATCATTCCAACTACATGGGGGAAGTGGTCTCTTGATACTTGTGGTATGTTGTACTTCAGCTTTCAGTGAGAAGAAATGTTAGGAATACGATTTTTGTATAAGAAAGATTCGGTCACCCCAAGTATGATTAAGCATTGTTTAGCTCGTAGTAGTTTTATTAGTTAGTAGAACGTAGAATAGAAGTATTTAGTACTCGCGGAGTCGGGTCGGGTCTTTACCCACTTCAGCCCGATCCGCAGCCCAAGTGGCAAAAACTCTTTGTACATATAAATATCCTCTCCATCCTTGGAGAGGGTGCACCTCTCATAATCTATTTTCTTTTTTTTGGTTTTCTCTCTAGGTGCCAACCTCTTTCTCTCTCTACCTTCTCTCTCTAGCTTTCTTATTCTTTTCTTTCTTCTTGGAACGATTCAACCATGTACTCCGTATAAATTTGATGTTATGTGATTAGTTACAATTGGTATCAAGAGCCAAGGTTTCATCTTAGGGCCTTAGATTCACGGATTTGTGGTGGTTTTTGTGGTTGTACTTGGTTAGAATAAGTTTCTTTAGAAAACACCTTGGTTTGATCTTTGTGATGTTAAAAAATGTGTTTTGATTGTACTTTTATGTTTAGAAGGGTTGTAGTTACATAGGTTTTGTGTTGGAATAGTCATATCAGTCATTGGTTTGATTTGGTGAAGGATTTAGTAGGCGTTGCATGGTGGCGATTAAGCTCTCTGTTGTGGATTTCTTGGTGGCGATTAAGTACAAAGCAGCGATTATCTCGTGGCGATTAAGTACAAGTTGACAGCGACTAGTTTGGACTGTAGTGACATTCTGGCGATTACTTTAGTGGCGATTAACTTGTTGTGGCGTTTAACTCTATTAAGCGTTTAACTCAAGTGGCGATTACTTTTCTGGCGTTTAACTTGTCTGGTATTTAACTTGTGTGGAGATTATCTTGGTGGCGATTATCATCTCTGGCGATTAACTCCTGTGGCGACTATCTTTGGGTGGCGTTTAAGTTTTGTCTGGCGATTAACTCCTGTGGCGACTATCATTAGGTGGCGTTTAAGTTTTGTGTGACGATTAACTTTTTGTATTGTGATTAAGTTCTCCATTACAAGCTTATAATCCATACTTCATCTTTCGGTTTCCTCTGTTGACTTTAGTAAAATCCCGGGAAAGAATTTATTTCTCGGTTTAAGTCACGAGTTGTAAAATCCCGTTAAAGATCACATCATGACTACTGTTACATCAATTGATGACATCCAAGCTGCTGGATCCGATACTCGACCTCCTATGCTAGATAGAACTGACTATGAGTCCTGGTCACAAAGAATTCGTTTGTATTGTCAGGGCAAAGAAAATGGGGAGAACATTCTGAGATCAATTGATGAAGGGCCGTTTCAAATGGGTACCACAAGAGATGTTATCTCCACTGGTGAAGATAGGGGCAGTCACACTTGGTATAGACAGACCTCGTACCTACAATGACCTAAGTGAAGCGGAAAAGAAATGATATGATGCCGACATTCGAGCCTCAAACATTGTGGTACAAGGGTTACCCAAGGACATCTACAAATTGATCAACTTCAACACTGAGGCCAAAGCTGTTTGGGACAATGTCAAAATGTTGCTAGCTGGTTCAGAACTTACAAAGGAAGATCGTGAGTCTCAATTGTATGATGAATTCGAGCACTTTAAGATGAACCCTGGTGAAAGCATCAATGACTACTATGTCAGATTCCAAAGCTTGTGAATGACATGATAATGATAAGAATGACAATGCCCAACATCCAACTCAACTCAAAGTTTGTCAATAACATGTCACCAGAATGGGATCGGTTTGTCACAGCTGTGAAGTTAAACAAAGGACTCAGAAACACCAACTATGAACAACTCTATGCTTATCTGCAACAACATGAGAAACATGCCATGTATGATCGTCAGCTAAGAGAGAAATTTCATCCCTCAAATTATCCTCTTGCTCTAATCTCCAGTGCTCAGGGACTTACCCAATTCTCAGCTGACTCAATCAATCATGCAACCACTGCTCAAGTAACATAGAATCAGTCCTCTCTTGGTCAAAACTCCATGCAATCAGCAAGTGTCAAGACTAATTGATCGAGGCTAACTAAGCGGTGAAGCTTTGAACCACGGGTATCGTTGTCCCAACGAGCGTTGAAATTGATCTAGTCACTCAAGTCGTGAGTTATGTGAGATGAATGGTGTAAAAGATGTGAATTTGTTTTAGTTATACTAAGAAAGGTTTGCATAAAGTTTAAATGAAATAAAGGACGGTAAGAAAAGAAATACGTTTAACTAGAATAGAAAACATGAGACTAAGTAAAGCGAAAAAAGAAATAAAAGAAATAAACTAAGAAAGAAAGAAATAAAGAAAATGTTTTTGTATTTTTAAATTTAATTAACGAAAGAAAATTAAACTAAGTTAAAAAGTTTAAAAGAAAATTCGACAGAGTAACGGTAGGAATTTAATAAAAGAAAACTCCACTCGATAAACGATGGAGTGTAAATAAGCCTAGCTCGGCTCAAGAAATAAACAAGACACGACAATAAAAGACTAAGACTCGAAAACTAAAGTTAACAAAAACTCAATACTCGCTACGTAAAATAAAGATGAAACTCGCTATGACTTAATAAACCAAACTCGCTATGTAACTTTAGATACCAAACTCGCTATCAAAAAAAATCGAAACTCGCTATGTAAAAAAATGTAAACTCGCTATGCTACTCAAAACCAAACTCGCTAACCTATAATAAAAACTAAACTCGCTAACAAATGTGAACCTTACTCGCTACACAACTCAAACTCGCTAGACTTCGAAACTCGCTAAGCCTAAGAAGAAAAACAAACTCGCTAGACTTATCTAGCCAAGAACAAACTCGCTAGACTAAA
>LBNU01024476.1:23725-36048 GCA_014162995.1 Artemisia annua | reverse complement strand
TAGTTTGCAAAATCGGCAAACCATGGGGTATTTGAATCACCAAGTGACACACTCCCAAGGGCTTCGAGAGGAAATGAGTCATCAATATCCTTTTTCTCGAGCTCGCCTTGGTGAGGGTTTTCAAGACGGGACAAATGGTCGGCAGCTAGGTTCTCGGAGCCTTTTTTATCTCTAATTTCAACTTTAAATTCTTGTAAAAGGAGAACCCAGCGCATAAGTCTTGGTTTGGCATCAGGCTTGGCCATTAGGTATTTTAATGCTGAATGGTCGGTATACACTATGCATTTCTTTAAAAGAAGATATGGTCGAAATTTTTCAAAAGCATAAATGACTGCCAACATCTCTTTTTCAGTCGTGGTGTAATGAAACTGAGCACTATTCATAGTTTTGCTTGCATAATGTATAGGCCGAAAATATTTGTCCTTTCGTTGCCCCAGGACTGCCCCAATTGCATAGTCACTAGCATCACACATTAATTCAAAGGGCAAATCCCAATCGGGGGCAACTAAAATAGGAGCCTCCGTCAACTTCTTCTTAAGAGTATTAAATGCTTCAATGCACTCATTGGTGAAGATGAACGGGGCTTCCTTCTCTAAAAGGTGAGTCAATGGTCGGGCTATTTTGGAAAAGTCTTGTATGAAACGTCTATAAAAGCCTGCATGACCGAGGAAACTTCGAATTCCCTTGACGGTCGTGGGATGAGGTAATTTCGCGATAACATCGACTTTGGCACGGTCCACCTCAATCCCGGGTTTTGAGATTTTATGGCCGAGGACTATACCCTCTTTAACCATAAAGTGACACTTTTCCCAATTCAGAACTAGGTTAGTGTCTTCACACCTTTGGAGCATTTGTTCTAAATGGGAGAGACAAGACGAAAATGAATTACCATACACAGAAAAATCATCCATAAAAACTTCCATTGTCTTCCCGATCATGTTTTGAAAAATGGCGGTCATACATCTCTGGAACGTGCCTGGGGCATTGCATAAGCCAAAGGGCATGCGTCTATAGGCAAAAGTTCCGTAGGGGCAAGTAAAAGTGGTTTTCTCTTGATCGGGAGGATCGATGGGAATTTGAAAATAGCCAGAAAAACCATCAAGAAAACAATAAAACTCATTTCCTGCAAGTCGTTCAATCATCTGATCCATGAAAGGAAGAGGAAAATGGTCTTTTCGAGTTGCTTCATTGAGCTTTCGATAGTCGATGCACACTCTCCAACCGGTTACGAGACGCGTTGGAATAAGCTCATCATCATCATTCGTAATGACCGTCATACCACCCTTCTTTGGCACACAATGAACCGGGCTAACCCATGAGCTATCAGAAATTGGGTAAATCATCCCAGCGTCGAGTAATTTGATTACTTCATTCTTGATCACATCATGAATTTTTGGGTTAACTCGCCTTTGTTGTTGGATGGACGGCTTAGCATCGTTTTCAAGTAAAATCTTGTGGGTGCAAAAACGAGGATCTATGCCTTTGATGTCGGAAATACGCCATGCGATGGCATCTTTGTGCTTTTTGAGCATGTCAACGAGACGTTTCTTCTCCTCATCTTTTAGGTGTTTGGAAATAATGACGGGAAGTTTGTCGGTTCCTTCTAAAAAAGCGTATTCAAGATGAGGAGGCAATTCTTTAAGCTCAAGTTTTGGAAGTTTTTCTTCAGATGGCTCGACTTGTTTGACTTCTTCAACGATAAGTTCCTTTGGAGGGAGAGGTGAAAATGGATCTTCATTCAAAAGTTGTTCAAGCAAAAGAATGTCTCCCTCCGGATCATAATAAGAATCATCATCATCGCCAACGAATGAAGATGTATCAACGGATAAAAATTCATCGACTTCTTCCAAGAGGAGGAAATCACCTCCTTCGAATGGAGTGAAGGAAGGGGAAGAGTCGGCAATTATGGGTTGAGAGATAGGTGGAGAATCATCAATAGAGGGTAGATAAGTAGAATTATTTGAAGGGGTGGAAGAAGAAGAAGTGGGATTGCCACTTGAAAATCCGAGTATCTCTTGGGAATACTCTTCAGAAAGTTCATCAACTTCATCAAGGATATCGATTTTGCTTATGGTCATGGGCTCATCGGTGGAAGAATATCTTGCTGTTTGATCCAAATTAAACGTAACGGCTTCGTGACCATCTCGCAAGGTAATTTCTTCATCGTAAACATCAATCAAAGCACGGCCCGTCTTTAGGAAACCTCGTCCAAGAATGAGAGGAACCCTTGGATCAGGATCAAAATCGACGACAACAAAATCAGCCGGAAAGTGAAATTTTCCCACATTGACGATGACATCTTCGGCTATGCCTTTAGGACGAGAGGTAGAACGGTCGGCAAGCTCGAGAGTCATGCGTGTCGGAGTCAAAGGGGGTAACGACAACTTCTGCCAGACGGAAAACGGCATGAGGCTAATGCTAGCACCTAAATCGGCTAAGGCGAAACATTGAACCATTCCGGGAAAATTGCATGGAATTAAGAACTTGCCGGGGTCTTCAAGCTTTTCGGGAAGCTTTTTAAGGAGAACTGCCGAGCAATTCGCATTCAAAGGTGTAGTCGACATTTCATACAATTTATCCTTATTATTTAACAAGTTTTTAAGCATTGATGAAAACTTTGGCATTAACACAACAGCATCAGCAAGACTCAAATCAAAGCGAATGTCTTGAAACATCTTAAAGAATTTTTCCTTCATTATGTCATTTTTATCTTGACGTTTTTGCTCATTAAGACGAAAAGGATATGGAAGATTTGTTTTAACTGGTTCATCTTGTTCAAAAACAATTTTCTCTTTTCCTTTTGAAACATTAGCATTTTCATTTGACGATTGAGCCACCGGAGGTTGGATATTTTCGGTCCTTCCTTGGTGAATAGGAATTCCCGTATCCGTTGGCACCTCGGTTGCACGGTCTACTACCTTTGAAAGAGGAGGAGTATAAGAGGTAGTTGGAACCGTTGGCTCTTTGTAAGAAACGCCACTGCGTGTTGTGATTGCCTTGATATCGCCCCTCGGGTTAGCGATCGTGTTGCTAGGTAAAGAAGTGGTACCCGAACTCGAGGGTCGATCATTTAAACGCTTGTTTAATTCAGCCATTTGATTAATCAATACATGATTCATTTCCTCTTGTTTTTTAATTTGTGCCTGCTGACTTTGCAAAAAGGTTTGGTTGTTTTGATTTTGACGAAGTAATTCTCCTAACAACTCATCCGTGTTTGATTGATTTTGCACAACACTCTGATTCTGGTTAAAAGTTTGCCCACGGGCATTGTTGTTGAAACCTTGACCTTGATTTTGAAAATTATGATTTCCTTGATTATTATTTCCATAATTAGCACCTTGGTTACCAAAATTTCCCTGATTATTTTGAAAATTCTTGTTTTGATTAAATCCTTGATTTTGATTTTGAAAACCTTGATATGCACGACTTTGATTGACTTGATTACCACGGTTTGGCACGTATTGGTTTGAAGTCGGGTTTGTAAAACCTGGTGGTGGTCCAAGAAAGTTGTTCGAACGGTAGCTGAGAAGATTGCGATCTCCTTGGGTTTGGTACGTGTTACCAACCATGTTTGCTGCATACACATTCTCTTGGGTGAAAGAACTGGTTGTTGGACATTCGAAGTATGAATGGGGACCACCACAAGTTTCGCAACTTGGGTTAACTGCATTAATGTTTTGAAAAGGTTGTTCTTTTTGTTGGATCAAAATCCCAATTTGCTTCGTAAGAGTAGCGATGGCATCAGCATTTTGTTGGGTTCTTGTCATGAATTCCTCGTTGTCTTTGGTACTAGCACTAGATGCTTGCGTTTTGTTTCGTGAAGTTCTTACTCTTGCCTTGTTCTCGATGATGGTGAACACATCTTGGGCGTTTCGAGATAACAAATTACCACCTGCAGCAGAATTGAGTGAATCTTGATCGACGGGATTCAAACCATTATAGAAGGTATCGATTTGATGCATTTCAGAAAACCCGTGATTAGGACACTTTTCGAGTAACTCTTTGAATCGATCCCAAGCTTCGTTGAATGATTCATCGAAAGCTTGTTGAAAACGAAGGATCTGAGAACGAAGATTTGAAGTTTTTGATGGTGGACAGAATTTGTTAAGGAACTTGCTAGCCAAATCATCCCAAGTATGAATCGAATTGGGGGGTTCTTTGTCTAGCCAAGCACGAGCAGCTCCTTTGAGAGAAAAAGAAAACAGTTTCATTTTGACAACATCATGATTGAACCTTATGGTTTCAGCAATATCGGTTAAGTTTCGAATGTGAGCATGAGGATCTTCGTGGTCAAAACCATGAAAGGCCATACCCGCAATAAGATTGATTACGCCGTGATTGATTTCGAAATTATTTCCTTGAATATCGGGAATCACAATAGCTCGTTTCACACCTTGGAAAGGCGTTTGAAGTTGATCTTCGATGGGACGAGGATCATGAAGAGGTTGGTTACCACCCACCGGCGGGTGTTCACCATTGTTTTGTGCACCGTTGTTGTTGTTGTTATTCATCTCGGTGATGAAATCTTGAGGATCACGTAACTCGGGTACGCTCCTTTGCTTTCGTCTACGACGGCTCCGATTAGTAGGCACTTCAAGATAAGAAAACTCGTTCAAGTTAGACTTGGAACGAGTGATCATATAAATCAAAACAAAACAAAGTGTAAAAGAAAGTAGAAAGGAAAATCTTTTTGGTTTTTATAAGTTTATAAAAGAAAAGATAAAATATTTTTGGCTTTTATAGGTTTTATAATTTTTAGTTGTTTTTATGTTTTAAGAAAAGCGTTAACTTCTAAAAGAAGGTTCTTCAAAACACAAGTCTCGAACGACGAATGACTTAATCTTAATCAACCGCTCCCCGGCAGCGGCGCCATTTTGATAAGAGCGTTTCTAGGCTAGTGAAAGCAAGAACCACGGGTATCGTTGTCCCAACGAGCGTTGAAATTGATCTAGTCACTCAAGTCGTGAGTTATGTGAGATGAATGGGTTGAAAAGAGTTGAATTTGTTTTAATTATACTACGAAAGTTTTGCATAAAATTTAAATGAAATAAAGAACAATAAGAAAGGGAATAAGTTTAACTATGAAAGAAAACATGAGACTAAGTGAAGCGAAAAAGGAAATAAAAGTTTAAAATTAAGAAAGAAATAAAGAAAATGTTTTTGTTGTTTTGTATTTAATTAACGAAAGAAAATTAAACTAAGTTAAAAAGTTCAAAAGAAAATTCGACAGAGTAACGGAACGAAATGGATAAAAGTAAACTCCACTCGATGAACGATGGAGTGCAAATAAGCCTAGCTCGGCTTTTAGAAATAAACAAGACACAACAATAAAAGACTAAGACTCGAAAACTTAAAATAAATAAAATTCTAAACTCGCTACACACTTTAAAAGTAAAACTCGCTATGTAGAACTAAAAATGAAACTCGCTATGTGATAATGGAAAAGGAAACTCGCTAGACCCTATGTGAGAAACCAAACTCGCTACCTTTAATCAAACTCGCTAGGGAAATGAACTCAAACTCGCTATGGATTAAAGAAACAAACTCGCTATGCTATTGTAAACCTAACTCGCTACACACTAGTGAACCATACTCGCTACACTAAATGGGAAACCAAACTCGCTACTATGGGACAAATGAAACTCGCTAGGAATCTAAGAACAAACTCGCTACCTAATGAAAATACCAACCAAACTCGCTACGAATGGAAAAACAAACTCGCTAGACCTAGAAGGAATCCATACTCGCTAGATAGCCAAGACCATACTCGCTATCTGAAATAAAAAGCATACTCGCTATGTAACATGAAACCATACTCGCTACTAAACCCTAATAGACTCTATACTCGCTATTAAACCCTAAAGACCTACTGGATATATTTTTTACGTAAACTTTTTATAAAAACTTAATAAAAACTTATTTAAACTCAATATTAAGCAAGACCAATACTCAAAATAAGCTATAGAAGACACAACTAATCAAAATAAGCAAAACATATTCCTAGGGCTTGTAAATGAAAAGCTAGTTTAGACTCAAAATAAAGATTAAAAAGCTAAAGATAACAACTTTAAAACTTGTAAATAAGCTAAAACAAAACAAAACAAAAGCTCTCACAAGCTAGCAAAACCCAAATAAGCTCAAGTCATAATCATAAGGCACGAAAATTTCTTTTCATGCAAAGGTGGTGCAAGACTTTTATGAGCTTATATTGAATCAAGATAGAAGTAAGAAGCTTGAATAAGATGAAAAGAAGATGCAAATAAGCAAGGAAATAAGCAAAGTAAAAGACTTGGACATGAAAATAAAAAGCTTGTATTAAAACCTTACACTACAACATGAAAATAAACTAGGATTATGAAAAACTAAAAACTAACAAAAAACTAACCAAGACTAAATGAGGCCATGGGGTGGTATTTAAGGGAGTCTAGGTGACTAATCCCTTGTTTTACATATTGCACTTAGCCCCTTAGTCTTTATAATTTCGTTCATACAAAGCATAAACTAGAGATACGACACTATCTTAACTTTCTAAAATACGACTATAGTCCTTGTAACTTTGAGGTGATGTGTTGACGAGCTTTCCAAAGATCTTCAATAATGTAAAAGTGATCACTTGCTCGGATTTAGAAAGTTATAGCTTCATAATCATCAATGAGCTTTGATTAAGTGTCTCTTGTACTTTCTTGAGCCTTTGAGAAATAATTCATCTTCACGGGCTTTTCATGAGTAGATTTCTTCTTTTACTTCTCTTTCAAACTCTCTTCCACATCTCGTGCTCTTTTCGGCTTTTAGGTTGCTTTTTGTGATGTTTTAGCGATATCCATACCTGCACAGTCATAAACACAAAAACACGATATCTTTGGCTTTGAACGTTAGTTTTTGGTCAAAAATAGTCTAATAATGGTGAATAAAAGATATGTGAATAAGCACATATCAGGTACCTTTACATTTACTTTTATACTTAACTTATGTTAAATCCTTACATTTACCGTTACACTTAACATCTACATTTATTTCTACCTTATTTAACTTTACATTCATATTCTAACCATGTTACACCTTTCCGATACTTATCCAATGCAACATATTCTGTCTTTCTTTTCTGTTTCCATATTACTTTGTTGTTATATCTGTTCACTGGGCTTTTTAAGCTCAGCCGCGTTTTCTTTCTCCCGCGGTAGGTTTTAGCAGGAAGCTGGGTTATGGGTGAAGAGTGCAAATATGAGCTTTTAGAGAGGAATTGCTCGATGAGTTCATAGTAGTTCCGAAGATGCTTTAGATTAGTCATTGCGTACTTAGTTCTGATATTGTATCCCTTTATCATGGAACCTTTTGTAACTCTTGTATCCATTTGTATTATTAAAGTTTATGCTTGTGTTTGTTCTGATTGACACTATGAATGTGACTCTTTAGCCCTTGTCGGGTTGGGGTGTTACAATTATGGTATCAGAGCCCAGGCTGCGACTTGTAGTACACTAAATCCCGACCTGTGAAGCTAGGACCATTCAGTTTCCACTGTAGGCGCTCACAAAAAGACACTGATAATTTACTCTAAGAAGTCCCTTTAGCAACCTAAGTTATTACCGGTGAGGAATGGGTAGACTAGGGCATCTAAGTAGTAGCATTGCTTCCGCATTACTCTGATTCGTGCTTCTGCCTTTAATCTAACCTTAAGCATTTCTACTTCTGTGGTTTAAAAGTTTTACAACCTAAGTTCAAAAATCAAATAAGTTGAAATCTCTCGAGAATGACATTGATACCGTATACCATTCAAATTCACTTTCTGATCCTCAGATTCCATTTTTGCTTGACAAACTTTCTATTATTTTACCGACCATTCTGAAGGTTATTCAAACATGATGTGTTAGACACATTCTGTAAATTCATTTCTTATGTTGGGCATATAATGTATCATCTGATACTATTTGACTTTGCATAATCCTTTACTATGATAATTGTTAATTACAAAAATAGGAAAAATTTGTTTTCCCCCCTCTGAATGATGAACTCTGTTTGCCCATCAGTTTCCTTTGGAAGGATATGATGTTAATATTATCTTAATATGGATTTGTTAACTGAGCAGGATGATGCTGACGACTGATATTCTATACATCTTACTTCTGACGATCATTTGATGTTGTAGTACCATTGATTTATAATCCACCTATCACTTTTGTTGAAAACAAACGAGATTCCAACACCTTGAACTGTACTCTTATCTATCTAAACATTTGGTGTACCATGTACTAGACCCCGAGACATATAAACCATTCGTCTGGTTTGATGACTGCATTCGTTCTATGAACCCGTTTAATCTTGATATATCTGATTTTGAGGTATCTTGATTCCGAGTTGGCTTGTGACCTTTAGTAATTTGTTTTCATTCTACTCCTGTTATGATGCTTCTGGAAACACAGGAATCTGTTAAGATTGATGCTGATATGAAGGTACAAACTCTGATCTCTTCTGATTTCCAAGTTTTCTCCTAGCATCTGATAGTGTCCATTCTTGAAAAGCTCTAGCACTGGAAGTATTTTGTAGTACAAAAGTTTTCAATGTTCTCTGATAAACCTTTCAGTATTCCATTCTACTTGAAAAATAGAATCTGAACTGATCTCAGTCGAAGAAGCCATGGAAGTTGAGAGATTGAATAAACTGACGTAATATGATGTTAATCACCCTGATATTTTGTTCTGGGGTGATCCGGTCGATTTATGAAGAAGAGAAAGAGAAATATATGATGGTGTATCGACTATCGTGAACCTAACTAATCACTATCCGAAGCCATTAATCCTTTCCGCGTATTAATAAATGATATAGTCTACCTTTGAAACTCAGTGATCTGATTACATTTGATGAACTGAAGAAGCAACCTCAGGAACTTCTGAGAAATGGGTTAAATAATCAAGGATAACCTCCGTAAAGTGTTGCAGTTGTTATGAAGAAGGAAGGTAATGAGAAGTGATTCTGAAGCTACCTTTGTACTCATTATTGTGAACCCTGATGATGCCAATTGTATTGGCTAAATTGTCAACTATTCTTATGCATCAAATGGAATTTATGTTTCTCGAATGTTTAGACAAATGGTCATTGTATGACTCATTAGTACGTTTAGAAACAAGGAAGAACATGAGAATCAATTGCGCAAGTTGTTAGAAATTTGACAATCCGTTGTATATCCCAGAAGTCTGAGGTATGTTGAGGCAACGGTGTCCTCAATTGAGGATATTGCTTTAAACCCCGACAACAGAATTGAGAAGCCGAAATCTTCTGAACCATGTAGGAAAATCGGAAGGTTCTTACAAGTTGCGTTACTGTTAATAAATTCGTGAACAGAAAGGGACAGCTCAGTCTGTTTGAAAATGGAGTTCTGGAAAAGATGAAATAGAGATATGCTTTCGCACCCGCAAGTGGTACCTTACTTGGAACGCTTCTAAGAGAGACTCGGTCATGAACGTAGACATCGCGGGAAGATGATTGTTTATTCATCAAGTCAACTACAACGTATGAGAATGTTGTTCACTGCATGAGCTGGAATTGACAACAGAAGTGGTTACCCCGAAGAGTAAGACGATCCCTACAGAGCAGAAGTGCTGGCGAGCAGAGGACAAAATCTAGTCAAGATGGCGGACCCGGAGCTGATGAAGACATGCAGTCTCGCTTCCCTATTCATCTTGGTTGTACTAAAATGAATTGAGAGTGGAAGCAGACTGGATAATGTAGAATTCAAGATCGTGCCAGAAGTTCACATTACCCCACCACAGAGAGACTGCAGAAGGAATGATGAACCAGACTCAAGCTCATGATTGTAATCACCCCCAGGTTGATAGAAGAATGAAGGTAGATTAACCGGATTTGAAGAGATTGGAAACCATATATTTTGTATGGAAGGAAATGGAAGTAAACCTCTATGTTTGGATGAAATGATTATGTGAGGAAGAAGTCGACGATGAATTTTCACTCCCGTTGACCCACTCAAGTCTCGTGATCTGGTAATAAAACCCTTTAAAGATTTTTAATTCTCTAGAAACATCTCAGTTCCGTGTTCATTTTACGTTTCTTTGATATTGGCCTCGTTTTGAGAATTCTGGCAAATTGTGAAGATCTATGTTCTTGAACGCAATACGTTACTTCTGTTAGAAATTCTGGGATTTCCATTACCCTTATGAGCATTTGTTTTTCCTCTAGGTTATGATGTCTGATTCTGTTGATCTCTGGACTGTAGAAGTACTAAGTGGACTAAGAATAAGTAGCTTGTTCACGACTCGAGATAAAGTATGATCATCATGAGGGCATAATTATGTGGTGCTCGTATTATGACGCCTGATCAACGTGATAATACCTACACCATATAATGTGCACTCATTGTGGTCATAGGATATCCGAGGAGTGCCTTTGAACCTTAGAAGTTCTGATACCTCATCTGAATTATCGGCGATTAGTGAGACTCTGAATTCTTTCTACCCATGTTTATTTTGTCCTTGTCCGTTAGAAATCTGAATAAGTCTGAAACTCTGATTTTCATTCTGCCAACATCTGTATATCTGTTATAAATCTTAAGCTTCATTGTAAAGCTCTCTAATGTTTGAATCTCGTCATTTGATCTGATTTCTGTCTATGTTCAATATGTAATTCTGATAAGGTTCACCTAGCGTCATCTGTTATATGTTGCATTGGTTTGACCCAATTCACTCTGATTCGTTTTGTTCTGAGTGATCCTAAACTTTTGTTTTTATCTGGATTGAGTCATGAGAAACTAATTGTACTTGGAAGATTCTGTTGGGAGAACATCCCTGAGCGTGAAGATATCTACGAGGATCTTTTGAAATCTGCTACGACTCCGTCTGACCTTGCAACTTCAAATTTCGCGGACGAAATTTTCTTTTAAGAGGGGAAGAAGTTGTAATACCTGAAATTTAAAACTTTTCAAAATGACCAAAATGCCCTTGTAATTTAAAAACTAAATAAAAGCTTAAATAAAATACAAATAAAATCCCAAACACTTGTAAAACTTTAACAAATGATAATTATTAATTTTGTTGGGACATTTAATAAATCTAGAACTTGAATAACATGTGTGGCATGCCTAATTAATATTTATAAGCCCAAAATGTATTAAAAGTTGTTCCTAAATTATGAAAATAAAGAGATAATTACAAGATAAATTAGGAAGGCTATTTTTCTGATTTCCTCTCATTCTTAGCCCCATAAAATCGGCCAAGATCAGTCCCAATTCCCTATATACTACCCAAAATCATTTTTACACCAAAACAAACCCTAAAAACACCATAAAATCAAAAGTGACGGCTGCAAAAGTTTCTGAAGATCTTGGCTATTTTTATTGGACTTTTTCTACCCTAAGGAAGGTGGGAAAAGTACTGGTTAAGGTGGTGGATTGCTCGGGTTCCAGAAATTGGTTTATTTGTGTCAAAAAAAACCCTAGCCAAGAAGCATAAAATCACATAGCCTTGTTCCTTTTGATCCAGCACTTTGGGGTATTTTTTTATCACCCTCTATACCCTATTACATTTTTATAAAATGATAAATTCGATCCATGCATGTTTATTTGGCCATACGAATTTAATTCTAACTAAAACCCTAATTTCATGCAAAATTGATAAATCGGCCTAAATAAATTTTGTAATTTGAGATATGATTTTTCTGGCCTTCTATGATATATATGCTACCTGTAAAAATTGTTGGTCGAATTTTTTGAGGCTTGAAATCATCTATTGTGGATTTATGTATAATCGGCAAAAAGAAAAATAGAGGAAAAAGGGTTCTTGACAAAATATGAGGGTTTCATAATTTTTCTGTTTCATAATAAATGCAATGATTGCATAATAATTATTTTAGGGTTTGGGAAGAATTAGGTCTTGTGAATTGGATTTTTATTTAAAACCGATTTGAAATTAAAAGGTTAAGGGGCTGTTTTGTAATTTATGAAAGTATGGGCCTATTTTTTTAACTCTTGTAAATACAGTAGATAAATGGGAAAAATAACTATAAGGACCTAAGATGCATATTTTGTAAGTATTGGATTTAAATTGTCATTTTGGTTAATTATGTGATTCGATTTGAAATTAATTAAACTAGAGGGGCCTGTTTTGTAATTTATGTTAATTGAGGGTGTTTCATACATGTTTTAATGTGGAGGATAAATTGTGTAAATATTGGAAATTTAGGGGCTAAAATGTTGATATGAAATTGCTAAGTATTATTTTGTTAATTTGGAAACCTAAGGGACTAATTATGTAAATACCTAATTTTGTCTTAAATTAATGGTAAGGTACTAAAATGGTAATTTTGTGATACTTGATGGA
>LBNU01024476.1:1202-22990 GCA_014162995.1 Artemisia annua | reverse complement strand
AGAATCAGTGTTACAACTAGAGAATTCATCAACAGGTTTAGACATCTTTTTGGAATTTTTGGTGAGTGTTTGAGTGGTTATAGTGTGTGGATCTATGTTTCTTCTTACTCAGAGTCCCTCAGCGAGGCTCTGATACCACTTGTAGGTCCAAAGATTTCGATCGTAGCAGCTTTGTAAGACAATAGATACCTTGGATAAATCCAAACTATCTATATGAGAAACTCTAAACAATGTATACTTGATGTTAATGTGGAATGTAAACACAATCAGTAAGAACAACACAGAGGATTACTAACTTTATATTCTATTAATTTCTTGAAAAACTTGGCATATAACACAATGCCGTGGGGTTCCTTTTATACTACAAGGAAACCATAGTTCTACAAACGTGTGAAAGGATGCATGCATATCTTCTCCTAAGATATCTAACCGTGTGCATATCCTTTCCTATAATATCTCCTAAGATATCTAACTTGTTCAGCAAAACAGACTTAACTGAACTAACATAAACAGACTTAACTAATGCTGACCAGACTTAACTTAGTACTGGCAGACTCAACTATCTACCCGACTTAACTAAACTATCTAGACTTTTAAGTCTGTTACAAATAATTCCCAACACCTTTTAATTAAGGATTTTTCTAACTTCTGCCTTACGGGCACAAGTTAAGCGCATCAAAAAGTACAGAAAAGTACTCAGGGACCCACACAAAAGTAAAGAAAAGTGTATTTTTGTGTGGATTACTAAGTCCTTTTTCGTGGGTCTCATAGTACTTTTGGTGTGCTTAACTTGTGCCCCTAGAGCACAAGTTAGAAAAACTCTTTAATTAATTATAACATACACCACAACACAAATATGCTTTGGTGACCGATTGTCCCAATCGGTTAGGACCTTAACCTACTTCCCATTCGACCGACACCAACCCCCATCTCCACAACAAGGGCAACCCCCTCCAAACCACTCCAACCCAGTCGGTTGAGGTATTATTGCGGGCAACCTTAAACTTGTCTCAAAACATCATGCTGGGTCGCAACATCATTTTTTGATCACCAAAGTTCCCTATTCCATTGTTTTTCTTATCATGATGAGTCTGTTTGACTATGATTTCTCGGTCAACTCTATTATTTACTCTCTTTTTGTTTTTAGTCAGAGGGCATAATGGTAATTTCATAATTAATTAACGTCGAGTAAAGAGTACATCGCATCTATCTACCACCTGACAAGTTACAGTGATTTCTCACCTATTAATAGTTACCTCTTCTTATCACTACTCATCCCTGAAAATGGTGTGTTGTTCTTGTTTGAGACGAGCTGTGATCAAAACATGTTGGAACAATGTACATCCCTGTCACACCATCAAAATGTCGCAGCGGAAATCTCCATGATGGTATGACTGCAAGATGTGACTCTATGAATGATGCTCCAATGCAACACAAGCTAGTGAAACTAAACACCTAAAAATATACATGCGAAAAATGTCAACATAAAGTTGGTAAATTCATAAGTTTAAGTATTTGTAAAAGCAGACCACAAGATTTAATATTTGTTTAACCGGTACCTTCGGTTATGATTGTGTAATTGTTAGACCGGTATATTCGGTCATGTATGTACATAGTAGTTTGACCGCTACATTACATTCGGTCATATGAGCATAATTTTTTAAAGTACTTGTACCAATAAGTAATCATAATCAATGTATTCTCACCCCTAGCATTACAAAATAAGTATAAACATGTAAAATGGGGCTATAAAACTCACCTCAAGTAATCAAAGTATCCGGAATAGTATAATGTAGAGTGATGACGAGGAATCCTAAACGTGACCTAGAATAAAAATGTCATTTTAGGGAAAATGCAACATGTACTAATTGCGTATGAGTTTTACAAAGTTTTATGACCCTTATACACTTGTAGTGAGGTTTTACAAAGTTATGTAAGTCGATCGTTTAAAGAAAATAGTCAAAGCTCGTTTTCAAAATCTTAAAAACCATAGAAATCAAGTAGTGAGTTACTTATTAAGTTAAACAAGACTTGAAGTGAGCATATCTAATTCGTTTTAAGCTTGTTTTTCTCCATTAAATCATAGGTGAACATTGTACTTTTAATACTTCAATGTCCCAGTTCGTGAAAATATATTTTTGTTTTAGATTTATACACAAACATTTTTGGATCTGCAAGTTAGGGTTTTTCAAAAAAAAATTTGACTTAATTGGTTTAAAATCCTAGGTACATCATTTTTGAGTCCACTTTCCAAAAATGTAAGTTAATTGTCTCAGTTATGCACCAATTATTTTATAAAAAACAAAATATAAAATACACAAGTATGTCAAAGCTGTCCAAAAATCAGAAAGCATAACCTAACTTGTCGGGGTCGTATCTCCTTCGTTACTTAGCTTCACGACCTGATCCAAATTCTGTTGTTACGTTTAGGTGTCCTCTACAAATACTTACCATTTTTACTCATCTAGTGTTTAAAGTGGTCGTTTTTACGAATAACAAACGGAACTTGGTTTCTTGCCGGTCTTGACTAACAGTTATATATCATTTATAAAAAATAGTAAATCAACTTCCAAACTTGGTTTCTTGCCGGTCTTGACTGAAAATTTTGGGGAGAATACCTGTTTACCAACTTATGTTTAATTCAAACTTCAATACAAATAAGTATACAGAGGTGATATAATAAGAACATTGAATGATATATAAACATGAAATGAATATAGAAATGTAATTTAGATGCTTATAATGTGTTGGTGGACGATTAGTGCAAAAGAACCCAAAAGAACTTATGAAAACCAAATATGAACTAGAAACCCTTCCTATCAAAACACCTTTAGACCAATCAAATAATCGATCCTAACACCTCTGAACTAGCTCTCCAAGTTTGAGTCCAACACCTCCTCAAGTTTCAAAAACCTGGAACTCGACACCTTCTCTTTTGTTTGGTTCGACCGGCCTAACAAACAAACACCCACAACTTTCGTTTTGTACTAATGAGTCCATTACTTGGTAATAAATTGTTTATTAATTATAACGTCCAACATTATAATGAACAACCGTTTAAATATTTATTGTATTATTATTTAATATAATTAACACATCTAATTTATTAATTACATGAAATAAAGTGTTCTCTAAATGTATATATTTGTGCTCCCAATAGGCTCATGTATTTCCGGACATATATTTATTTGTGATCTAGACATATATCTCAACAATGGTAACATTCAATTATTTATGTTTTTCTTTATTTTGGATAGTTGAGGTGGATTTAACATGTTACACTTAAGTCCAAAGCAATAAAAAATCATTATCCTAGTTTTACAAATTAATACATAATAGAAACAAGTATCTATAATGGTATAAACTTCTTAAGTCTACAAATATACTAATATTGTTTATCATAGTATATGTTTCATAATTAATTGGAACTAGTATACATGGGTCTCAAATTATTTCTTTTTTTATTTACACATGAACTAGTGTTTCTCTTTTGTCTATAGACTTTATGCTTCAATAAAGATTTATGTTTATAAACTCCACATAAGCTCCATGTCACTATCGACATGGATTATAAACCTTTATTAGAGATACTCTATACTACTTGGACCTACCTGGATCGTTGTTGACACGGAGTTCAAGTTTGCTCTTGACGGGGATCCTGTATTGGATCCTACTCTATATCACAATCTTGCTGGTGCTTTCAAGTATCTTACATTTACTTGTTCCAATCTATCCTATGTGGTACAACAAATTTGGCTTTACATGCACGCCCTCAAGAACCTCAGTTGGCAGTTGTAAAATGCATTCTTTTTTATGTTCGCGCTACTTTAGATTTTGGACTAGAGTTATATACGTTCCACACTGGTTCTCTTATTGCAAATTCCGATGATGGTCGGGCAGGGACGATCTATTTCTGATTGCTATGTTTTTTTGGAGGATAATATTCTTTCGTAGACTTCTAAGTGTTAGCATGACGTCTCTCGATTGAGTGTTAAGGTTAAATACAGAGGAGTTGCCAATGTTGTAGCTGAGACTGCTTGGATTCGTAACCTACTTTGTGAATTGCATTCACCCTTGTTGTCTGTTACTCTTGTCTACCATGCAGCATCAACGAACACAGTATATTGAGACCGATATTTATTTTGTTCTTGAAATGGTTTCTGGAGGCTAAGTTCGAGTTGTTCATGTGCCATCACATTATTAGTATGCTGTTATTTGCGCCAAAGGATTGCCTTCTACTTTGTTTGAGGAGTTTCGTACTAGTTTGAGTGTACTGTTCAATCCCCTCCCATTACAACTACGGGGGAGTGTTAGTCGTTATATTTGTATATCATCATGAGCCATGATTATTTTAGATAGGCCTAGCCCATTATATTGTATCAAGAATAATCGCTTGTAAATATATTGTATTAAAATAAGATAAATGCTACAATCATAAAACTTTTACAAATAAAATATCTATACAAAGATATGTTATGTTTATTTGAAGATATATATAAAGGAATGATATATTCACACAGATTTACTAAAAAAATAAAAAAAATAAAAAATAAAATAAAATCACCCAATAACGTGTATGTATGTTGAATTGTGGATGCAAAATATGAGGAGCAAAAATCAAAGAGAGATAAAAGATAATACCAATAGTTATCATGTCACATTATTGTGTAGATTTATTTTTATGAAATTTATGTAGATCTCATTAGCCATATATATAATAGAGAAAATTTGAAATGGATAAACAAAATGACACTAGAAATATCTCATTGTGTACCTTTATTATTATTATTATTGTTATTATTATTATTATGTAGTTCTAACATTATTTTTAAAATAATTAATGAAAATCAGGAAATTTTTTAAGCAAATACTTCTAAAACCAATAGCAATGGTGACTCTATAAGTGATCTTATGACTCTGCCACCTCAGCGCCTTACTCTAAGATCAAACACATTATCAAATGCCCGTAATAAAATGACCCTTGGCACGACAAAAAACATACTCCACAAAATTATTAAAAAAAAATAATAATAAAAAAAAAAATAAAAAAAAACCTCACACAAACAAACCATTGCATTCCATTCGATCGGTTGGAACCAAGCCAAAACAAAGAAGATACGTTTAAAAGGGTCGTTGTAAGGGGCGGCTGAAATGCTCGACCGACCCTTGGTTGGGTCGTCATTACAAGTGGCCTAAGCTCGTTGCTATATATCATCCTTTTTCACTTTCATCTAGAGTACTCAATTACACACCAAAACCTACCCTCCTACCCCGCTATTCAATGCTGCACCTTCTTTTTCTCCGGTGACTGACATTTATTTCAGTGACATTAGTTTCTCCTGTGACTAAAATTTTGTTTCGACGACGTTTCTCACCACATAAAAGATGAAATGTATATCTCAAATTTATAAAAGATAAATATAGAAATCCCATTAATTAATTCATTATAAGAAAGCTCCAGACCCAAGATAGTATGATTAGATCAAAAGGATGTTAAAGATTGACATCCAACGTCCATCTTCCAAATATTTTCTTGTCTATATTTATAGGATGAAATAAAGATTTTTGTATATTAATCTACATGTTTTACAATCGATCTACATCTACATGGTTATACCAGAAAATTGATTCGCCGGAAACAATCTTGGTGACGCTGGAAAATAAACACCAACGTGAGAATTAGCCTAAAATGAAATTTGGCGCCAACGCCCAACGGATAGAGTTATGGTGAGAGGAATGGTTGTTATATCGTAAAGATTCTAGGGAGTTAAAATTCAAAGTACATGCAAACAGCGAATTGAATGATTCTTTTAAAATACGATGTCGATAACATTGTTTAAGAAATCCTCCGAATGTGATCTAGCAAATTGAATGATTCAAAGTCAGTTAAGAATATCTCCTTATAATAATGGGCTAAATATCATATGTCGATATTAAATCACATCTGAAATGATGACACGGCATATTATATGAGGATATTAAGAATATCTTCTTTCTTACATTTTATTTATTAAACCTAGCTAGTTGTTTTCTAGTAGTTGATTAATTCATTCCTTTATCGACAACGGTCTAAGGCTGCGTTTCTTTTTTCTTTTTTTTCTTTTTTTTTTCCTGATTGGAAATAGCTCTTGTTTAGATTAAGGATGTTATTTGGAATAAGAATCATGTGAACACATACCCGTTTCTTTTTCATCCTGAATGGCAATCATAAATAACCAAATTGTCCAAATTACCCTTGTCTTTAATATCAGTATAATGTTCTTGTTTTATACTTGTGAGCCAAAAACAACAACAAAATAAAACTCAAACAATCAAAATTCAAGATCTTGTTCAACTAAAGGACAAAATCCCATATTAAAAATAACAAGTACTTGAAAATTCTTTTTACCCTCTCTCCAAACAAATATCCCACTGTAACAACCCAGAAAAGTTTCACATCAATTTCCAATTGACTCATTGCAACTTTTGTGAAGAACTTAAAATCATAAACAACTTTCTAAAAGATTGCTCAATCATGTTTAACAATAAACCCCCAATTTTTATAAACAATAAACCCTCAATTTCAACAACATCGAGGCATCGACGGCACCGACAAATTGGAGGCAGAGAAGGCAACAATAAGAACATCGCCGGCAAGAACGGCAAGACCATCGCCAACGAAAAGGAGCGACGACAAGAAGGTCGCGAGCAAGAAGTAATGACGACGGACTGAACTTTGTTGGGAAGATGAGACCTGGAAATAATTGTTGAATGACGGCGAAGTTGACAGTGAGTAGAAGACTAGATGAAGTGAGATTTTTATTTTTAAAGTTAAAGAAACAATGTTCGTTTTAATGAAGGATTGAAAGTTCACGGTTGAATTTTGGAAAAAGAAGATAATAAATGAAGGGTATAGCATGTCTTTTTATGTCCTAGTTGGGAAGGGTCTTGTTTTTTACACCTATGCACATTCAGGATATCATCTTGGAATAAGTAAAAAAGAAACAAAAAATAATCATAAGTGGGGAAGGAAATATTACCAAAAAGACCATTAAGCAAAAAGTAAACACACCCTAACTAACCTTAACTATACACAGTTGGTGCAGTGAAGGTTAAAAAGTATTTTTGTCATGTGTGTGTGTGTGTCTATATATATATATATATATATATATATAGGATTCGGTTCCGTTGAGAAGAATTTTTGATTGAGAAGATTGAGAAACAATCTTGACCATTGAAACATTTTTAACTTCCCTACATTAATTAAATTATTAAGAAAATAAGAAGGGTAGAAAGGTAATTACATCAATAAACATTAACTAATGAATCATAAATTCCTACCTTTACGCTCTCATTCATTCGAATTTGTTTACGACAAATTAGGATGACTATTCATTCCTTCCATCGGTTCAAGTATTTTTAAATTTTACATCTCATGCTCTATTAATGAATCATTCATTTTTAGCACCTATTTTGAAAATTCATATTGAATCGTAAACAATACTCGAATATCCAAAGTATAATAATAAAATTCTTATTTAGATACATGATTCATTTTCTTATGCAACATGACTTTTTCATGTGTATTGACTGTTAATATATTTATAGTGTGAATTGTTAAAATTGTTTGAATTTTGAATCATCAAACGCTATTGTTTTATAAATAATGAATCATTGAAAAAAGTTTTTGTTTTTATTTTGAATCATTTTCGGAATTCTTGAATCAAACATCAAAATTCTAATTACTAGAGTTCGTAAGTACTTTATTTCGAATCACATTTCAAAAAGTGAATCACAATCGTATTAACGAACTCTATTCATCTAGATAGGTGAATCATGATAAAAAAAAAATTGTAATCGTAATCGAGCGAGTGTAAGGACAAGATAGGTGAATCATGATAAAAATTGTGAATCGTAATCGAGCGAGTGAATCCTTACACGAATGTGTTTATGCCTACTTTTTAATCATATTCGAATTAGGGAACAAATAAATGAGTTCAGTTCACCTTTTTGAATCAGTAAATGAAATAGTGATTCACAAATCATTAACTTTCTTTTTGAATCTTTCACTATGTTGTAGAATATAATAAAGAGTAATTTATATACAAACATCTTCGAAATGGAAAAAGTTAATGTGTACAATAAAAAAAAAGTTATGTGTCTCCATTGACACAATCTGGACTTAATTCTTTTTTCAGTTGGATTATCATTTCCGTATGGAGAAGAAGAAAAAAAATTTTGTAGACATAATTAATGAATGTTTTATAATACCAATTATACCCTTTGATGGTTTGATGAGATGAGTGGACATGATTTCTTCTCAATCTTCTCAATCTAAAAGTCTTCTCAATCGATCCGGATTATATATATATATATATATATATATATATATATATATATATATATATATATATATATATATATATATATATATATATATATATATATATATATATATTTGAACTTTTCAAAACCTGAGATTTCACATTTATGGTTTAAGTGATGAAGAGTTCTTGGAGAAAGTGGCACTACAACAAAAATCACTTTTAACTTTTTAGTGACTGACACATCGCTAAAAGTCACTAATTTAAACACTGGTTTTTGCTATAAGTTTGGCTGGAAACCCACACTTTTAACGATCCCACATTTTTAACGATGACATGTGTCATCGCTAAAAGTATAATCAATTAAATAATAGATTTCTTGATATTAAAAATAGTTTTTAGAATAATTGCGTTAAGAGGCTGTTTAAGGTTGCTTATGAAACTCCCACTACATTTAAAGGTGCAACCAAGTTAACTCATTTTATGTCAAAGGATTCAATTTCATGTAATGCGGTTGAGTTATTGAAGAAAGAAACAAAATTCAAATGTGGTGAGCCAAAATGCCAGCAATATAATATTTGATGCATTTTCGTTGGCAATAATCGATTTTACCTTTGCAATTTTATATACAATCGAGTTCCAAAAACGGGGTCTGCCACATTGTCATACACTGCTGTGGGTTGTTACAAGTGACAAGATAAAAGATGGGGAAGATGTTGATCGCTATATTTCCACCGAGTTACCAGATCCGAAATTTGACCCAGAAGGGTATAAGTTGTCTTAGAAATGATGGTTCACGAAATCACCAAAAAAATACAACGAAGGAATCTGCAACAATAAGGAATCTGAAACAAATGCGATGTGCCTGCGTAATGGAATTTGCAACAAACAAAATTCCAAAAAAAATGCAACAAATTAAAGACACCTTTTTCGATAAAGAAAGGTACATGCACTACCGAAGAAGGAATACGAGCATCTATGCAAATAAACATCAAGTGCGATTAGATAACAATTATATAGTTCCGTACAACCAAGAACTGTGTATTGCATTCCATGCTCACATAAATGCAGAGTATGTTAATCAAATATCATTCAGGTACATCTCAAAAGGGACAGATCAAATTGTTGTGCATATCACGAGAACTGAGCCGTCATAATTGTTGCCCAAACACAAACAAATGTTGATGAATTCAAAATTTCTTTGACGAACGGCATATCTATCCCTATGAAGCATGCTGGAGAATACTTAATTTTGACATACATAGTAAAGAGCCTACGGTCCAAGTTCTGGCTGTACATCTTCCAAACATGAAGCGGATCAACTTTAGAGGCAACATATAACACCCCGTGAAAGACACGGCTTAAAATATTCAAAATTTGAAACTTTTGCGCATAAACGACATGATTGAAACTGACCTGCTGTTGCTATTTAATAAACTGACATAAAAATATTACGAAACAGCCTTTTAAAGTATTTTTATCAGAAACTAGACTCCATTACCTTCGAAATGCCGGGTGGCACCGTGACGACTTACGGTTAAAAATATACGATTTTTCGAAAACTGACTCCGACTAGTTCTCCAATTAGTTCTCCAATTCTAGTTCTCCACCTACTTCTGCAATTATTTTAACCACTTGATAAACACTTAACCATATAAATTATTTTTTCCAAAATTCTTGACCCATTTGACTCAAAATGGGTTAGAAAGGATCTTGTCCCAAACACCCATTTTTCTACATACCCCTTTTATACGCTTTTGACCCGTTTTCCGGAAAATGACTTCTATTACTCGGAAAGACACTAAAACTTCCAGAACTTTATAACATAATATATGACACATAAAAATATATAAACTTGGTCTATACGACCCATAGAAACGTACTTTATAAAGTAATGGGTATTATGCCAAAATGCTCGTTTTGACCCATTTACATTACATTCAACGTATACCACTTTCGTATTACTTCTAACACTCTAGAAATCATTAACTTAACATAATAACCATGTTCATAAATCATTAACCCATTCACAACCCAAAATGGGTGTAAAAACACATTCTTCCAAACACCCCCTTAAACTTGACCATAGACACTTAAACCATGTTATAACATACCATTTGACGACTCAATTACTTAAACGACCATGACATGTACCTTGACACTTGAAAATATGTTCACAAACCAATAATACCAATTGGGGTACAACATTGACTTGAGCTCGGTATCTACCTAAGCTACTGAGCACATTACCAAACCTTCTATCTTCCGCACTAGCAATTCGGTAAAAGCCATAGTAGTTCCACAAGAACCTACAAAACATTAACAACTACAACGGTAAGCTAAACACTTATTAAGTAAAATGGCATATAACATAAATCATATACGTTATCATATAAGCATTATAATCACTTCAACATCTCAAGTCATAGCATTCAATCCATACTACCCATACATTCATAACATAACTAACAATCTCGCTCATCAACATAATCAAACACATACCTTAATTGGTCCAATACCGATAAGCTAACAGAACATTTGGTCCCACAAGACTAATAGTCAATTTCCAAGCTTAAACCCACTACTAATTTCAAGTTCCTATAACCTTAACACTTTCATTCTTAACACGTATATGATAAAAACACATATATAACACATTTTATAGTCCAAGTTACTTACCTTCATTCCAAGCTAGCTATCAATATACCAAATCACCATTAACATCATTTTCTCCATACTTGCATCCTAGATTAAAAATCACCATAAACATAATCCTTAATCACACAATACAATAACTATAACAATGGTAAATACACCTTTAACTCACTTCCTTAGCACCTCTAATCACATATAATCATATATTGAGCATATGATGATTAATACCATAAAATTATTAACTCAAATTAACAACGCTTATTCCAATAATTTCTATAACCCTTTTAATTAGTTTACATCTTTACCCAATTCCTAAATTAGAGTTCATAAACCTTAACTTCTTAATTCTTCAATTCAACTCAATTTAAAATAACTTACAAGGGACCTAATTCTTGCAATAGAACACATAATCATCATCAATTTGATAATTATGAAATGTCTTCCCGTCCTCTATCCATCTCACGTCACACATACACACAAACCTGGAAAAGTGAGAAGAGTAAAAGAGTATGGAAAGTCAGGTAAATTCTAGATACTTATCCACATAGTTGGGTAAGTTTGGCTTATTGACACAAGTAGTCTCTCAAGTCCTTTCTCTTTAAATTTAGCAACACTAACTTAATAACATATCACATATACTTTGACCATACAATATCTTTGGTCCCTCAAGTACTATTTTCTCAGAATTGTAACAGATCAATCTTTCTATAACCATATTACATATTCTTTGACTATTAGATTGATTATCGGGTTTGACTAGCCAATCATATAATGCCTTAAACTTAACATCCATTGACTAACCAATTGTATCGAGTCTACCGACTCGTAGAAGTCTTAGTCAATTTTATCTAGAGTCATACCCGTTTGAAAACGGGTTTCGGGTGTAACACAACAACGGTTGAAAGGAATCGTGAGTAACGCTGAACGGAAAATGACAATACTTACTAAGTGAATGGCTTTTAATGCTTCTTCCGATGAAGGTCATGACATATATAGAGTCTCCATCGTAGTTCATATGGTACACCGATACAAAAAGCTGTAAACCGATGAAAAAGAACAAATCGTTCATTGGACTATTAGCGTACATACATCCAAGTTTATGGGAGCTATTCTACCTTAGAATGCTCATTTTCCATCACAAAGGGTGTAAATTGTTCCAGGGCATATAGACTGTCAAACGGAGAATTTTATCCCTTTTTTGGTTAAATTTTTATCTATCGTGAGGTGGCGGATCCTCTTAGATTATGGAAAAAGTATTGGTGAGAAATGCTGATGACGTTCCTCTAAGAATATCTAAATCACATGGTATTCAAAACATCCACATCAATCACCTCGAATTAGAAGGTTATGTATTATAAGAATTGGAACTCATATTAAACGGCTGCTCTATGTCACATTTGCTTGACGACTTAAAAACAAACTATTAATGGAGAAGAAGGACTACGACCAAGAACTATTACTGAAAGAAAAGATTGTTTTTGTAACAAAATTGAACATCCATCAGTAAATGATCTCATTATAAGTGCTTTTGCGTCTAATCAACAGGAGCTGATATTCGTACATGGTCACGGAGGCAATAGGAAAACATATCTTTGGAAAACAATAATCAGTGCTGTTGATATAAATAATGCATAAAAACGTTATTTATATTTTTCGATATCTCTACGTTTTGAAGATCACAAAATGTAAAAATATTAAACGTAAGATTACTGCGTAAACAAGTATTAAGTTAGTTTATATCATTTTATCCAACTAAATCACTTAAGGTATGAATAAACAACTGCTTAATACATTTCATGATCAAAGGGGCATTTAATTAATTATTACATAGTTTATTAAATAATATAAACATATTATATATTTTTGAAAAATACTTTCAGTAATAAAGGAAAATGTTTAAATCATACTAAATATATGAATTAAAATTTTTAACCAAAATCAGTTAGTTTTTCACCAAATAAACTTTCCCCAGAAAAAGACAAGAATTCTGGGCGTTACAGGTGGGCGGCCCCCTTAATTTTAATGGGGCCGACCTCCATTTAAGGGGGCCGGCACGCTCCCTGTGTCAGATTTCTTTGCCTATAAATACCACCTCTAACCTGGTATTTTATCTCACCTTTTGCACTAAAATTTTCAGATCCAATTCTCTCTAAACATCTTTCAAAACCCTTTGATCATAAGATTATTAATCTTTGTTTCAAGTGATTCAATCCCTCTTCATCCATCCTCATCCAAAGTGCAAGAGAAGAATACTCCTTCAACATCAAGTTTAAAAAGTATTGTAGATAAGTATTGTATATTGTGTAAATCATTTGCGAAGGTGTGGTGTGCTTGTAATTAGATATATCTAGGTGTGTTAGTTGTGAATAGAAGTTGTGTAGAGAAAGTAGTGAAGTGGTGTGAAGTAGTGAAAAAGTTGTGGAGTGCATAAGTTTTGTGGAAGTAGTGTTAAGTTGTGTAGTGGTATGAGATTGGTTCTAGCTACAATTAGAATCCGACATTTAGCTTAGTGTCGTAAATTGGTGTAAGCAAAAGTTGTGTAAGGTTTTCTCCGCCATAAGGGAGCTTGTTGACATAGTGAAGAAAACTCTCGAATTAGGTGCTCGGGGAGTGGAGTAGGACGAAGAGGAGATTCGTAGCCGAACCACTATAAATCCTTTGTCTCACGGTGCTATCTTTCCATCTCTATCTCTTTACTTATTTACTTACATAGTTGTCGTAATATACTCTTGTAGATATAGTTGTTTATAATTGTGCAACTATTTGATATCACATAAAGTTCGAATTGAAGTTTTCATAAACAAAGCTTTTATAAATTTAAAAGACGTAAAACTATTCAACCCCCCTTCTAGTTTTTCACAATTGGTATCAAGAGCCACGTCAAACAAGATTTTTAAAAGATATTGTATTTTAAAACTTTAAATCGATCTATGGAAATGGATAAATATTTAGAAGGGAAAATTGTTTTTAGACCACCATTTCTTGAAAATGAAAATTTTCTTGAATGGAAAAATCGATTCGAAAGTTATGTGAAATCAATAGACTATAGTCTTTGGCATGTCATTTCAATTGGTGATATTCAATCAATAAATACTACTTTTGAAAAACAAAATAACTTGGCAAAATCATATACAAAGCTATACCAAGTGTTGAGTATGAAAGAATATTTTTTTGTCAAACGGCAAACGACATGTGGAAAAGTCTTTCAAAATATCACCAAGAAGGATGTAAAGCCAAAGAAAAACTTGCACATGAGTTAGTAGCAAAAGAAAGTATAGTAGATAAATATTTAGTTGAAGTAAGTACAAGTGCTACTAGTTCAAATGTTTTATGTGAAGGTAATGATGCCAAAAACAACATGAGCCATGACAAGAGTGAACAAGAAGATTATGTAGAGATGACGACAAAGGAGGAACCAAGTGACGATGACGATGACGATTCTAGTTCCGAAAGTGAAGACGAAGAATATGCAAAGGTTGTCAAAGAATTCAAAAGACTCATTAAAAAGCGACAAAGAGCACAAGACAAAAGAAAAACAACACGAAGGAAAAGATTTGATGATGAAGACAAAAAGACTAAACAAGAATGTTTCGTCGCTCAAGTATCAAATGAAATATGCCTAGGAATAAATTTGGATCCCGATGAATGGGTAAAGGATAGCGGGTGCTCAAGACACATGACGGGGAATCGCAAGTTATTCTATACATACAAAGCATACAATGGAGGTAATGTTATTTTTGGTAGTGATCGTCGTGGAAAAATCATAGGCAAAGGTACGATTTCTCAAGACTCCCTAACTATTGAAAATGTTGAACATGTAGATAACTTAACATATAACTTGCTTAGTATAGGTCAAGTATGTGACAATAAGTGTGGGGTTACCTTTACCGATAAGAATAGTGTAATAATTAAGGATTATAAAGTCATAGGTAGAGGAATTAGGAAAGGCGGCGTATATGTTATGAAACTAGGAGATAAATTGGAAGATAGGATATGCCTAGAAACTTAGACGAAAACTCCACCTTGTGGCATAGGAGATTAGGTCAGGCAAACATGCAACAAATACAATCTTTGGTGTCTAAGGAACTAGTTAGAAACTTGCCTAGCCTAAAATATAATCAACACTTTTGCGATGCTTGTAAAATAGGAAAACAAGCACATGCGAGTCTGATGCGTGGTTTTGTAACCTTACAACAGGTTTTACCTCTCGAGGGATCTCAAGAGGCTTACAACCCCACCAAGCAGTGTACCTGACCGATGTAGTATAGGATAGTGGTAAGTACGGGGGATTGATCGTTCTCTCATAGGGAATAGTGTTCGTTAGGATAGAAAAGCTACTCTAATAGGTCTAAGGGTGGAAGGAAGATTCTTTTTGTATTTTTATGTTTTATGGAAAGCAAGTAAAATCAGAATATTCGGTTTTGGAAGAAGGGCGAATTAGTTGCTAGTAAACCTAACCCAAGTGTTACTACTTATGGCAAATTAAAATAAAAGAATACCTCTAACTATTGTGAGTGTGAAAATAATATGGGAAAGTGTGTGTTTACTTAGATTTCATTACTCCCTAACCATCTTTTACCGGTAATGATATATGTACTTGTGTGGATGAATGGGTGTATTCCTAAATAACTCATGGAGTGGCTATACCATTCTCTCCAAATTCTATGAGCTCCTTACTCCCGCCCTAAAGCCAGCACGGACACAAACCATACGGGGTTGTAAACAGTGCTCATCTGCGTTAAATACTACCTTAATAGGCTATGCCTTGCAACGTGTTCCCAAGAAAGTCAATGCATTACCAATTAGAAGGAGTTTGGCCAGTTTTCTTGGAGCCTAAACAAATTGGAATTGAACAATCATCCCAAACAAAACGAACAACACACGCAATAATAAACCATAATTAAATATTAGGTTTTTCATGTAGACTTAAGCAAAAACACAGAAGAATTAGCTAGCACATGTTAATTAAAAGACAAGCAAAAGATATAACAACCAAAACACATAGACATTGATTGATTGAAATGTGAATAAAGGACTTATGAGTTAATTAAGCATGAGGGGGTTCCCAAGGGTTGGAAACCCTAAAAAGTTAAAGGAAATTCGAACTTTAGGGTTGCCTAAAAAGTCTCCCACCCAAATGTTCCACCACAATGAGATGAATAAAGAAAAACATATATATATTTTACACCATAGTGACAAGGCGTCCAGGTTATAATACCGGGCTGACGCCGTCAGTCTCCGCCGCCATAGGTAAATCGTGCCAAATGATCCAACTTCTGACGCCGTCCCCACCTTAATATAACGCCTTCGGCCGTCACTCTTTAAAAATATACTCTGACGGCCTAAACGTTCGTTAAACACCTGACGGCCAAGGTTTATAAAATCCTCTGGCCCGTCCATTTAAAAATGATTTCCGCGCACCTGTTTTGTCAAAGGCTATTCTGAACCCGGCGAATCACCTTGTGAAATCTGACGCCGTCAGGTATAAGAATCCATCATCTTTTGAAGACTTGTCGTTTCTTCCTTTTATGGCTCCAAAAACGTCGAATATGCAGTTTTTCCAGAATTCCGCCTCAAAAAAGTACCTGTATAAATGAAAGAAAAAAAGGAACGATTTAGGGCAATAATTGACCCAATTTAACGATTAAGGAAGGGATAAAATAAGCCTACCTAAAAGCAGTAAACTTCGGCTCATCAAAAACCCTACCACTTGGGAGCTTGCCATCAAGCAAAATGAGCTTTTATTCCAATCAATAATATGAGTTAAGGGGTCATTAACACCAAAATAAAGAAATACAACAAAGTAGTTATAGAACCCCTAATCAGTAATAGGGGCACGGAAATCATACCCTAGCACCTCCATCAAAAAAAAAGAAAGAGGAAAGGTGACAGGAGTCAGACAGAGAACGAGAGGAGAGGAAGAAAAGAAGGGACAGAGGAGGAAGGTGGTAGGAAGAGAGGGAGAAGAGAAGGAGGAAATCAGAAGAGAGAAATAAGATGAGAAGAGAGGAAATGAAGGAGGGGTAAATCATCCGAATGAAGGTCAATGTGAGCGTGTTGGTGATATTTATTTAGAATTAAAATATTATTGATGTTTCGCACCCAAACTCACATGTTGTTCATGTGTGAGAACTTGGACTGACCCAACCTTCTGAGTATGTCAGCTGCAATGGATCCGGCGTCAATAGTTGAATCTCCGCAATGGTTATGATCTCTATCCCTTAGACTTGAGAATGCAAGTAGGTCGTTGCCCATGTGGTGGAATTTTAATTCTTTGATAATGTGTTAAACGCTGTCCCCTGAATCAAGGTAGTTATAAAAACCATTTTCAGGAGTGATTTGAAAATACCATGCAATGACAAGCGTGCAGTCAAAATAGGAATTTGTTTCCTCCACATGTCATGGAGTTTAGATACTAATTGGGTCCCTCGATGAATTGAAGCAGATGTTTTGTATAGGCCGGTCCAAATGAGATTTTATGTATGAATCTTAATTCACGTTGGATCTTTGTTCATGTATAGATCGAGAAAAAAAAACATAATAGTTGAAATAGAATGGACTTCGATGCCATGTCTAGTGTTCAACATAGTATCTGTAAACAAAAGGAAGATCGAGCAATATAAACCATTTAAATGAGACGTTTAAGAAAACTTCGCTCCCACCCATATTTCTAGGGGCCATTGGGGCGTGTTGCTAAGACGCTAACCTTTTGCTTGTATAATTACTTTGATCATTATTGACGTCGCAAGTGGGACTGTTGGAGTTATGCTCGTGTCTAATAAATATATTTAATTGGCTAGAACGTATGTGAGCCTATGGGGGTCACACCACTTATACCAGAGACACCATTTTATAGTTGGTATTATCGTAATTTACAATATTAGATGACTACGTATCACTCGGGATCAATAACGGGGCTTTAAACCGAAGTTAGACTTAGTGTTTTGGACGCCGGCAAAACCCCAATGAGGCAGCCCATTGAGGGCCCTTATCATGGCCGGTCCTAGGGGAGGTGAAAGCAAAATATGAGCATTTTGGAGGGGCCTTATGTGTTACTTGTAACAATGATAAGGAATTATATTTTGATTTATGTCTTGATGGTGGATCAAGGTGAATAAACAACTTAGCCAAAAACTCCCTCTCCGCCACCTCTCTCCTTCCCAAAATGACGGCACACAAATACATCCTTCCCTAGGGGTTTTTGTATTTTGATAATCTTCTTGGCTTAATCTATTGTAGATTGTTTGCAGAATAATGGTTTACAAGGTTAGAACCTAGCAGCGGGTGGTGTTCTATGGACGGTGTTGTGTTTCCATATAGAGGTGTCTATTTTGGTCGCTTGGTTTCATTGAGTGGTTTCCGTGGTGTTGGTGATGGTTCTCCATAACGATTCTACCGATGCACGCTACAGAAGGTATATACATGTTGTTGTTTATTATTTGATTGATCATATAAGTATATGGATCTCTTGTATGGTGATGGTTATCCGCTGGCGTTTGGAGTGTTTTTTTTGTTTATTATTTTTCCAACATGCACCTATATCAGCACGATCTCCACGAGGCACCATTGGTGCAGCCTTAACACTTATGATACGAAATTTACAAATTTTGGTAATGTGTTGAATAAAAGGCAATATCGGATTATTTGAAGGCACAGACACAGATGAATCTTTTTGTCAGACTTTGGATATATATTTTTGTTTCTAGGTTAATTATTATGACTTCCAACCAATTTTAATATTGGTATGATCGGTAATTTCTAGCATGTTTCAAAAGAAAAGAATGCGGTAATTCTACAGTAACTTTCTTTTTGTTTTTAAGTTTTCGCATAACATCTTTTTTATAAAATTAATACGTACGGACTATCAACGTTTTGGCGCCCATTGATGTTTTTTAGATTAGAGACTCTTTCATAGTCTTTACTTAATGTAGCAAATAGAGACATCTTAACTGTTACCTGTATAATTTAGTTAAACCGTGATTGTAACAGCTCCCCAAATTGATTGGCCACTCTATAATTTAGAGTGTGTTGACAAGTTATGATGCCTCCACATTAATTTATATAGTTTTCAATCTGTAATTGGTATAAATGTCAACACATTCTAATTTTAGAAGTGTGTCAATCAATTTATAGGGAGTATGGTAAAATCACCCTCCCTAATTAAAATGAACTTTTTTTTTTTTTTTTTTTTTTTTTTTTTTTTTTTTTTTTTTTTAACCAATCAAAGTTTTTATAAAAACTAGGGCAAGAAGCTAAGAGAAGGACTACATAATCGAAAGCAGCTAAAGGATTACGAAGCCCAATTGTTCCCAAGAAAATATTACATTTTCTATCATAATTCGTAAACAATGAAGAATGGAAGTTTTCCAACTATCTTGTCATTAAAGCCAGCGTCCGTTTGGGGGATGACGAGAAGGAGATTGTTTTCGTTGCCTGACTTCCCAAAGAGACGGAGAAAACGACTCCTAAGAATGACTCAGCAATTCTTGCTCTTTGGAGAAATGTCTATTGTGCCAAGTCTTCAGAACTTCAGGCAACTTGTTAAAGATGAAGGGATAATCCCAAATCGAACGCATTGGAAAGTCTTTAACAACGTACCCCATTTAAGCGAAGGTTGTAAACAATTGATTTGTTTTTATTTATATTACATTATCTCAAATGTCTACGTAATATATGGTGTTTGTTTGTAAATAAAACAATCGTTAATGGTGTTTTGTATTGCGACCCTTCACGTGACCTGTTTTTATTAAGATCATCAACTCATGTCTGGATTTAGTGATGATGAAATCCTTATCGACTAGCAAGATTAATACTTTCCTAAACACATTAAATCGATCAAACAATATTGAAGTTCTTTTAGATGCACTAACACCGCACTTTATATGAACTGATCAAACCATACGCGATCGAACTCTCGAAGTATATGACACTAGACATAACAATATACGCTAGTATTTAGTGTAAAATAAATTTACCAAAAGATAAAAGGAGTGATAAGCAAATTTATATTATGGTTAAGAAGTCAAATAAATCTATCTTCTATCCGTACTATTAAGCTAATTTATGCTGCGATAATTTTCGTGATGATAATTAAAACTTTTAGGTGAATGAGGCACCTAACAAATTGAGCAGTCGCAGCAGTGGAGAAGTCGACAAAAGGGCCCCAAGACATATCACAGACGTTTATTTACGATTTTGTCTTTTGTTTCCTTGTGGTGGGTGTGGCAGATTTTATCTAACTATATGTCTCTACCGCTCTTTTATGTTTAAGATTTTTTATCGGCGTAATTCTTAATGAGTTAAGTATTCGATAGCAAAAAGTAGTAGCTTAATTTTAGTATATAATATATAGAAAGGTTCCCTTTTTTTCATAGTTTATAATGTTTAATGTTTTATGGATGTTTAAAATGCTATATTCGACTTCTTTTTCTTTAACCATGGTTTTCGATTTTTTTTTATTTCCGATCTAATCATACAAGGTTTAAACTCCCATACCACGCAGACTCCCAAACAGGTAAAACACTCACTTCCAGACTACAAATATAGAGATACATAAAAGGATTAATCCAGATGCAGATTAGGTATAGAAAAAAAATGGCAAATTATATTATCGGTAACTGCGAACAAATTTGCATAGGTATCTAACTTACAATGAGATTTTTAGCAATATGGTGAATATGTCACGTCTTATGCTCTCAATTTTGGTTTTATGAATGTTTGTGTGACATCTTGTGGACAACACTATCTTGTTACATGTGATTAAGTGGTATCTGTATCCGTCCTACTGTACTACTTTAGGGTGTGGCTTGTAAGTTTTTTCTCCCCGTCATACCTAAATTTGCTGCGTTTTCTTTGGAAAATAAATTGGAGTTATTAGTTTTGTTCCTTTTGTTATAATTTCATTCAATATAGATTTTATGCATCAAAGTTCTCTTTACTTCAAGCAGTTACTCAAAGTTGTATCTTAGTATTACACCAAAGTTCTTTTGTAAGCCATTGTATGTAGGCAATTCCTTGGAAGAATCTCCTCCCAACTCCAACCATCTATTGAATGCTTCTCCCAAAACAGTCCCTCCAGCCAGTCCCGCATCGTACAAATTTTCAATATCTGAACGCTTTCGTTTAAAGTCTAGCCCCGCGTATCGAAATTTTGAATATCAACTCTTTTCGTTAGGTGTTGCCCTTATAACATCGCATCTTTGGTTGATGCACGACGGTGTTTTTTAATCAAGCAATGTCATAATGGTTTTGAAATGATATATCCTATATTGTACTGGCCTTTGTTGGTTGGAAGATTGTTTCAAGGCATGGTACGGCCCACATAGGAGTCGGGTGTGCACGGGCCCTACACTCAATTTTTGGTCACGAAGTGTAATTGTTTCATAAAATATTATCTTATTGCTTGGCCGTGCAACACCCAATTTTACCAACACTTAAATAAAATTCTTTATCATGCAACTGTTATTACTCATCGGTCCATAAAAAAAATTTATGTGGCAATACCCCTTTTAAAAAATCCTGGGTTCCCGTTCCATGGATTATCCAGGATCATGATTCAAATGCATGCTTTAGGATATTATTATGAGGAATACATAGGTTGCTTAAAAAGAGTTGGCCCCACGTTGCCCCCATATAGTCACTTTGATCACATATCTAGTGGTTTACCCTTTTTTAGCTCCAATTTGCTCTTTTCAGCTATATCAACGCAAAGAGCGCCATAAACCTCCTAGGAATCTAGCTTTCTTCCAAAAAAAAAAAATCCATAAATGAACAACCAAAAAAGGATCATAGAATCGTAGCTAATATGGATATAACTAGAAAGAAGACCAG